>JAWHQN010000154.1:4021971-4044471 GCA_033220385.1 Triplophysa yarkandensis | reverse complement strand
GATCACGAGATGACATCACAGATCACGAGATGACATGACAGATCACGAGATGACAGATCACGAGATGACAGATCACGAGATGACATGACAGATCACGAGATGACATGACAGATCACGAGATGACATGACAGATCACGAGATGACATGACAGATCACGAGATGACATCACAGATCACGAGATGACATGACAGATCACGAGATGACATGACAGATCACGAGATGACATCACAGATCACGAGATGACATCACAGATCACGAGATGACATCACAGATCACGAGATGACATCACAGATCACGAGATGACATCACAGATCACGAGATGACATCACAGATCACGAGATGACATCACAGATCACGAGATGACATCACAGATCACGAGATGACATCACAGATCACGAGATGACATCACACATCACGAGATGACATCACACATCACGAGATGACATCACACATCACGAGATGACATGACAGATCACGAGATGACATCACAGATCACTAGATGACATGACAGATCCCGAGATGACATGACAGATCACGAGATGACATGACAGATCACGAGATGACATCACAGATCACGAGATGACATCACAGATCACGAGATGACATCACAGATCACGAGATGACATGACAGATCACGAGATGACATGACAGATCACGAGATGACATCACAGATCACGAGATGACATCACAGATCACATCACAGATCCCGAGATGACATGACAGATCCCGAGATGACATGACAGATCACGAGATGACATCCCAGATCACGATTATGACATGACAGATCACGAGATGACATGACAGATCACGAGATGACAGATCACGAGATGACATGACAGATCACGAGATGACATGACAGATCACGAGATGACAGATCACGAGATGACATGACAGATCACGAGATGACATGACAGATCACGAGATGACATGACAGATCACGAGATGACATGACAGATCACGAGATGACAGATCACGAGATGACATGACAGATCACGAGATGACATGACAGATCACGAGATGACATGACAGATCACGAGATGACATGACAGATCACGAGATGACATGACAGATCACGAGATGACATGACAGATCACGAGATGACAGATCACGAGATGACAGATCACGAGATGACAGATCACGAGATGACAGATCATGAGATGACAGATCATGAGATGACAGATCACGAGATGACATGACAGATCACGAGATGACATGACAGATCACGAGATGACATGACAGATCACGAGATGACATGACAGATCACGAGATGACATGACAGATCACGAGATGACATGACAGATCACGAGATGACATGACAGATCACGAGATGACATGACAGATCACGAGATGACATCACAGATCACGAGATGACATCACAGATCACGAGATGACATCACAGATCACGAGATGACATCACAGATCACGAGATGACATCACAGATCACGAGATGACATCACAGATCACGAGATGACATCACAGATCACGAGATGACATCACAGATCACATCACAGATCACGAGATGACATCACACATCACGAGATGACATCACACATCACGAGATGACATGACAGATCACGAGATGACATGACAGATCACGAGATGACATCACAGATCACTAGATGACATGACAGATCACGAGATGACATCACAGATCACTAGATGACATGACAGATCACGAGATGACATCACAGATCACGAGATGACATGACAGATCACGAGATGACATCACAGATCACGAGATGACATCACAGATCACGAGATGACATGACAGATCACGAGATGACATGACAGATCACGAGATGACATCACAGATCACGAGATGACATCACAGATCACGAGATGACATCACAGATCACGAGATGACATCACAGATCACGAGATGACATCACAGATGTAGATGTGTATTATCATGACATGTATAACTTCTCATAAATGTACACATATGCTGAGTAAACAGTGTATTTCTCTATATCAAATACATTGAAGTGTAGGCAAAAGTTTTAAGTGAAGTTAATTAGACATTTGAATGATTTTGTGACTTAAAACAATGTTGTGATCCAGCCTGAACTTGAATCAATACTTATTGATCTATTTCCTCAAGAAACAATCGCATAAATTAACTTTATTATCTTCTGGGAAGTCCACACAACAACAGCTTATATTACACAAACAAACAAATCTCACAACAACACAATTATAGACCCACTACACAAACATTTAGATTGATGTTGTCATTGTGTAAAACACACAAACTCTATACATTTATAAGACTGTTAAGAAGCACAATTAATACAGGAAATAAAAAGCTCTTACCTGTTTGATGTGTATTGAGGGATTGTGTCAGGATTATTCCACGTGTGCTGTAGAGTTATTTCCATCCACTTCCGGTCCTGATTCCAATCAGTGTGCTTTAATTGGATCCCAACTCACCAGTTTCCCCCTGCTGGTCCAGCTCAGAACTACACCACAGTGTGGACACACGTGTCTTTAATCCAAGTATTTCTCATTCACACTAAATACATTCTTTAAGTTCAGCTCAAGACAAACTTTACACAATTATGAAGCCAATAATGACATCATAAATAATAGTGATGCAGAAGGTCTCATAAAAGCAGAACTTTACAGCGTTGATTTCAAAAATAGACATAATATTACTGAAAATAATATTACAGTGTTGATAAAGGACATGTGGATTGACCTGTAACCTAATATTGAGAAGTATATATATAAATAATTTGAGAAATAAAAGTTTTCCCCAGTAAAAGCTGATGTTAAGATGTTATAGTGATTCTTAATATTAATCTGGGAATAAAAGTGCTGGAACATTACTTCAATGTGGTGTAAACTCCAACACACATATAATCAAATATATCTTCAATACTTTCTCTCTCTCTCTCTCTCACACACACACACACACACACACACACACACACACACACACACACACACACACACACACACACACACACACACACACACACACACACACACACACACACACACACACACACACACACACACACTACAGGCACACACACACACACACACTACAGGCACACACACACACACACACACACACACACACACACACACACACACACACACACACACACACACACACACACACACACACACACACACACACACACACACACTTATATTTTGGGGTATTTTTTAGAAATGAATCAGCGAAACTTTAAGCCCTGATTATTAAATGTTATGGGGTCAAACTGATTATTGTATATTTACATTCTTCCTGTAGCTGTAGGTCATGATTTTATATTTCCAGACACAGAAACTCAGAGAATGTCATTTTTGAATGAACACCACTTGGCAAAGTCAAATCATTTGATGTGATATCTTTAGGCCAGTTTGGGACCGGTTTATATTGGATTAATGTATATATACATATATATTAAAATGACTTTCCCCGTCTGGATTGTATGATGTTTAGACTGCGATGTTTTTTCTTCTACATTCTGTCCATCACAACTCCTGCGTTCTTCCCACTGTTTTATTTTGGGGTGAAGCGCATCTTAACATTCACCTGACCATGAATCCCCGTATAAAGCGGGTGAAGCGGGTGAAGAAAGGGACAATTATAAAAACAGCTCAGCTCTCTATTGCCTCTCAGTGTCCTTCTCTTCCATCTGCCCTCCTCAAGCCAAAGCCGGTCAATTAAAATCCGACATGTCAGATCAAACAGACTTCCATTTACTTCTTCACACATAACAACCCCCTGAAGAGCACTGCTGACTGGAGACGCTTCAGGAGAAGAAAGCTGACGTTGGAGGACGGACGAGTGGTCTTTCTGGAGACCCCATAATGCATTCTCTGCTCGGTACGTCTCTCACGGCTGCTCATGTTCAATACGAAAAACACTCGCTGAGGTCGTTTGATCCGGCTCAGAAATAGACAAAAGTGTGTTTATGAGCTGCACATTTAGGAGAGAATATATCTCACATTCTGTTAGGGTTTCAGGCTTCATTCATTATGGAATTAATATATTTCATTATTTTTTCCAACCATTATTTATTACAATGCATTTTTGTTCATAGCGAAGACCTGGACTTTGTTTAGGCCACTGAAGATATTTAACACTTGGTAAACAAAATGTGACAAATGTGACTCTTTAAAGACTTTAAACGTAAACTGTTCAAATTGAAACAGAAAGCAATGGAAGATTTTTTTATGAATGTTGAAAATCCAAAATTGATGGTCCACATTGACTTCTTTTGTATGGATAAATGTCAATAGCGGCCAATGGTTTTATTGTTACCAACATTCTTCCGAATAACTTATTTTGTAAGACAGAAATCCATACAGCTGTTAATCAAGAGCTTGTATAAATCATGACAGAATTCTGATTTATGAACTTGAAAGATTTATAAAAGGAACACGTAACATGGGAAAAATTTTTTTTAAATGTCTTTCAAGTCAATTTGCATACAATTTCCTGTCAAATGCGGTACTGTAATGGATGATACAAAACTTAAATGATAGAAAAGATAGCAGGTTTAAAAATGTAAAGTTTAAATAAGAAATAAAAATGTAGAAAGAATTTTAAATCTTACTTGAAAGATGTCAAAGTGTGAGTTTATTAGTCTGCTGTCAGTGAGATGAGAAAAACCTCAATGATCTTCCAGCATTCTGCTTCACTTAATGAAATTGTGTGATTCAATAATACTGAAATTCACTCCCATCCCAACAGACGGGAAATGATGTGTACAAATACACACGTACAGATGAAAACTGCTGATAGAAGTCTTTCATCTGTAAAACATACACTGAATCAATACAGTTTTTATTCAGACATTTTCTAGATGTTCCCCGTCAAAAACCACTGACTCTGTCTCTCTATCACTGGATCACAAGAAATCTCTAGAATTTGTTTTTCTGAATTCAGAAGGACAAGCACAACGTGAATCCCCGTACACATGCTTTCAATTTGCCCCATATCAAAATCTCATTAACTGTACAGCATCAAAATCCAACTGCTGTCAAAACATTTAATACACAATCCCCTCATTTGCATTATAAGTGATAAAGCCGTGCATAATGACTGCCATTATAATAAACAACAGGGGAATTCATGTTGCTTTCATCACCTCCTCTATTAAAAGAAGTGATGCTGTCATAATGATTCTATACGATAAGAAAGAACAATTAACTGAACATCAACTCATGAAATTCGCAGAATAAAATCTAAAGTGTTATCACATGTTTTTGAGAAGATGTGAAACTGTGAGACTGTGAAAGTTCTTCAGGATGTTGAGACGTCTCACTGACCTTGTCGCCCAAGACAAGCGAGTGATGACATCATGACACATGAAACAACACTCGTCACGCTCATTTTGTTGAAACGATCATCAATGTTTTGGCAGAGATCAGGTCAAACGTCCCGTGCTTACCGCTTTCTACTTTGCTTAGCATTTTGTCAGAGCTTCGACCATTTAAACATGACAGGATGTCAACACTTACACGGCACACGGGTGACCCGACCTCACCCCGAGCAGAGAGGTCACGGCAGCATCACTCACTAAATCAATGATTCTCTACCACACCTATGGGTGAAGATGGAAGAAGGTCATGCAGACCTTGTAAGAGAATAAAGAATATAATCTGATGAAGTGTCTTATCCCATATCTGCCGAGCGGTCCGGACCGGGCACTGCTGAGCTCAGAAATGTGTCAGAGAAGAAAACGCTGTGACATTAAACAGTAAGAGTATTATCATCTTCCGTCTGACAGAGGAAACGACTGCTTTAAGATGATATGTGTGAAAGCTGAACAAAACCAGCTCATGTCAGACACAACTGTGCTGAGAGTTTGTCAGGACTGTCACATCTAGAGGAGGTTTTGTATTATGACCTCTAGATCTAGTTCAAAAATACTCAATGTGTTTCACAAACTTAAAACCATACACAATATTTTATGTACTGTCATGCACACACAAATAATCTACGGCATTAGTTGTGTTTTAGAATCATGCGATACAATGGGTTTTTTTATGTGAAAATGTGTCATTCATGTTTTTGTAAGTCAGCCCCAGCGTTATTTCGTTTATAAAATATGTACAATTTTATTTGGTTATCAATAAAAATGTAAAAATAAATAATTAACAGATATTTTAAAAATAAAAGTTTTTTCCATTGCACAAATTTATTGTTTTTATTTTCTATTTACTGTTTTACTTCATTTGCCTTCGATTTACACTTTTGCTAAATCACATTTATAAAAAAATCAAATGCACATGCTTTTCGATTAATTTAAGGATCAAGGCAAGTTAATTAAATCTAAATACTTAGGTAAAGTATAACTTAAACCAGAAACATATTAAATGTGTGTAATAAAAAATGTCTGATGTTAAGAAATAATTGATCACGTTATTATTTGTAAAGTTTAAGCAGGTCCCAAGAAGCGAAGGGTCAAAACAAATGTTTAATGTGCATCTGTTGCCTAATCTTTAAACCTTTAACAACCAAACACATTCATATTTATAATGACCTGCTCACTTAAAGGAAATCCACAGATCAATAAAAGAGAATAAATGCACAGACTGCTGATGTGACTTATAAACTGTGTTTAAAGAAAAAAACAACGCTTCTGTATTCATGATCATGTGAAACTGAATTAAATATACATCAGTGAAAGAGTTTGATGTCTGTAACCCGTCTCACAGTCCCAGAGGATTAAGAGATCATTAAGTAAACTGATAACATGAACAACAGAGGTTTCAGTGTCAGGGGATTTATGTGATGTTGTGTCAGAATGTGTCCAGAAACTCTAGGACATCACAGCATCATCTCTGAGCGGCGATTGGCCGTGTGATTATCTCCAAACAACCTGTTCATATATACTTTCACATCTAATCTGATCTCTGCTTCCCACTCTTCTAATCCCCTGTTTCACCTTCCAGTCTTACACCGTCTGAAGACCCGATCAATCAAGTCTGAATCAAAAACACTTGACTGAAAGACACTGTCCTTAATGAGCTGTCAATCACATCCTTCCCATGGTCAGAGCCAATGTGGACCAAACTCTCTATGGCTCAGTGAAGTAATGAAATCACATTAGGTATACATCACGATATATTTATCTTTCATCTAAAAAAAACAAAACAAAAGAAGATATTTTGATGAATGTTGGTAACAGAAAAACAGCGGTACTCATTCACTTGCATGTATTTCTGTACAACACAAGTAAATGGTTACGTCTTTCTTCCAAATATCTACGTCTGTGTTCTGTAATAGAAAGCAAGTCATACAGGTTTAGTATGAGTGATTAAATCATTAGTTGTCAACACACAAACATTATTCTGTTTTAAACTGTCCATCAAATAAACATACACTGCAAATATTTGTGTAACTCCAAAGGAAAGGGAAAACACAGGAATGTTGCTAACAGATTTTATTTTCAGTCTAACACATCCCAGCTCTTCTTATCCGCAGAATTCAGGATTTACTGTTTGGTTTGACATTATTTCCAGCCAGACCTCCCATTCAGAGTCACACGAGAATCCAAGGACAAGACCTGGAAATAAAAGCGACACCGTGGGCATGAAAGCATGGATTTAGTTTAGGTCTCAGAACAGCTTTAAAGCCTTGAGTCGGGCCATCGTGGCACTGCCCACAGCGTTTCTCTCTGTGGCAGAACCCACAGCAAACCCCTGCTAACAAGACACGCTCACAGCATCCAAACAGACGTATCTCTTTCTTGACAGGTCTGTGCACGTTCCAGAGCAGACTGCAGTACAGATCTCACATCGCTCTGCCAACAACATCAATCACCCGCTAGGAAACAGCGGGTCACTGGTGGGCCAATTTTAGGACAGTGTTTGTGCAAGCATTACTCCAGACCCTGCCCACTCAGTCTTATCTCTCTCTTTACAGGCTTCTTTGCATTGCCTAAAGTCTGTGTTGTGTTGTCTGGGGTTATATCCACTCCACGTTATGCAGCGGCATTACCTTCATATTTAATTCCTTGAGTTGCGTTCACAAACACACACACTCGCAACCTTCCACTGCTCTCCACATCACAAGTCTGTTTGCTCATTTGGCATGAAGCTGTATGAATCCAAGTTATTGGCTAAACATCGAGCCATATCTGCCAAAGTCAAACACATCGGACCATTGGTTTGCACTGCTAACTTAAAACACTTTAAGAGTCAGAGAAATACTGCTTTAAAACACTTTAAGAGTCAGAGAAATACTGTTTTAAAACACTTTAAGAGTCAGAGAAATACTGATTTAAAACACTTTAAGAGTCAGAGAAATACTTCTTTAAAACACTTTAAGAGTCAGAGAAATACTGATTTAAAACACTTTATGAGTCAGAGAAATACTGCTTTAAAACACTTTAAGAGTCAGAGAAATACTGCTTTAAAACACTTTAAGAGTCAGAGAAATACTGCTTTAAAACACTTTAGGAGTCAGAGAAATACTGCTTTAAAACACTTTAAGAGTCAGAGAAATACTGCTTTAAAACACTTTAAGAGTCAGAGAAACACTGCTTTAAAACACTTTAAGAGTCAGAGAAATACTGCTTTAAAACACTTTAAGAGTCAGAGAAATACTGTTTTAAAACACTTTATGAGTCAGAGAAATACTGCTTTAAAACACTTTGAGTCAGAGAAATACTGCTTTAAAACACTTTATGAGTCAGAGAAATACTGCTTTAAAACACTTTATGAGTCAGAGAAATACTGCTTTAAAACACTTTAGGAGTCAGAGAAATACTGCTTTAAAACACTTTATGAGTCAGAGAAATACTGCTTTAAAACACTTTAAGAGTCAGAGAAATACTGCTTTAAAACACTTTAAGAGTCAGAGAAATACTGCTTTAAAACACTTTATGAGTCAGAGAATTACTGTTTTAAAACACTTTAAGAGTCAGAGAAATACTGCTTTAAAACACTTTAAGAGTCAGAGAATTACTGTTTTAAAACACTTTAAGAGTCAGAGAAATACTGATTTAAAACACTTTATGAGTCAGAGAAATACTGCTTTAAAACACTTTAAGAGTCAGAGAAATACTGCTTTAAAACACTTTAAGAGTCAGAGAAATACTGTTTTAAAACACTTTAAGAGTCAGAGAAATACTGCTTTAAAACACTTTAAGAGTCAGAGAAATACTGCTTTAAAACACTTTAAGAGTCAGAGAAATACTGCTTTAAAACACTTTAAGAGTCAGAGAAATACTGCTTTAAAACACTTTAAGAGTCAGAGAAATACTGCTTTAAAACACTTTAAGAGTCAGAGAAATACTGTTTTAAAACACTTTAAGAGTCAGAGAAATACTGCTTTAAAACACTTTAAGAGTCAGAGAAATACTGTTTTAAATGACTTTAAGAGTCAGAGAAATACTGCTTTAAAACACTTTAAGAGTCAGAGAAATACGGCTTTAAAACACTTTATGAGTCAGAGAAATACTGCTTTAAAACACTTTAAGAGTCAGAGAAATACTGCTTTAAAACACTTTAGGAGTCAGAGAAATACTGTTTTAAAACACTTTAAGAGTCAGAGAAATACTGCTTTAAAACACTTTAAGAGTCAGAGAAATACTGCTTTAAAACACTTTAAGAGTCAGAGAAATACTGATTTAAAACACTTTATGAGTCAGAGAAATACTGCTTTAAAACACTTTATGAGTCAGAGAAATACTGCTTTAAAACACTTTGAGTCAGAGAAATACTGCTTTAAAACACTTTAAGAGTCAGAGAAATACTGTTTTAAAACACTTTAAGAGTCAGAGAAATACTGCTTTAAAACACTTTAAGAGTCAGAGAAATACTGTTTTAAAACACTTTATGAGTCAGAGAAATACTGCTTTAAAACACTTTAAGAGTCAGAGAAATACTGTTTTAAAACACTTTAAGAGTCAGAGAAATACTGCTTTAAAACACTTTAAGAGTCAGAGAAATACTGCTTTAAAACACTTTAAGAGTCAGAGAAATACTGCTTTAAAACACTTTAAGAGTCAGAGAAATACTGCTTTAAAACACTTTAAGAGTCAGAGAAATACTGCTTTAAAACACTTTAAGAGTCAGAGAAATACTGCTTTAAAACACTTTAAGAGTCAGAGAAATACTGCTTTAAAACACTTTAAGAGTCAGAGAAATACTGTTTTAAAACACTTTAAGAGTCAGAGAAATACTGTTTTAAAACACTTTAAGAGTCAGAGAAATACTGTTTTAAATGACTTTAAGAGTCAGAGAAATACTGCTTTAAAACACTTTAAGAGTCAGAGAAATACGGCTTTAAAACACTTTAAGAGTCAGAGAAATACTGCTTTAAAACACTTTAGGAGTCAGAGAAATACTGCTTTAAAACACTTTAGGAGTCAGAGAAATACTGCTTTAAAACACTTTAAGAGTCAGAGAAATACGGCTTTAAAACACTTTAAGAGTCAGAGAAATACTGCTTTAAAACACTTTAAGAGTCAGAGAAATACTGCTTTAAAACACTTTAAGAGTCAGAGAATTACTGTTTTAAAACACTTTAAGAGTCAGAGAAATACTGCTTTAAAACACTTTAAGAGTCAGAGAAATACTGCTTTAAAACACTTTAAGAGTCAGAGAAATACTGCTTTAAAACACTTTAAGAGTCAGAGAAATACTGTTTTAAAACACTTTAAGAGTCAGAGAAATACTGCTTTAAAACACTTTAAGAGTCAGAGAAATACTGCTTTAAAACACTTTAAGAGTCAGAGAAATACTGCTTTAAAACACTTTAAGAGTCAGAGAAATACTGCTTTAAAACACTTTAAGAGTCAGAGAAATACTGCTTTAAAACACTTTAAGAGTCAGAGAAATACGGCTTTAAAACACTTTATGAGTCAGAGAAATACTGCTTTAAAACACTTTAAGAGTCAGAGAAATACTGCTTTAAAACACTTTAGGAGTCAGAGAAATACTGTTTTAAAACACTTTAAGAGTCAGAGAAATACTGCTTTAAAACACTTTAAGAGTCAGAGAAATACTGCTTTAAAACACTTTAAGAGTCAGAGAAATACTGATTTAAAACACTTTATGAGTCAGAGAAATACTGCTTTAAAACACTTTATGAGTCAGAGAAATACTGCTTTAAAACACTTTGAGTCAGAGAAATACTGCTTTAAAACACTTTAAGAGTCAGAGAAATACTGTTTTAAAACACTTTAAGAGTCAGAGAAATACTGCTTTAAAACACTTTAAGAGTCAGAGAAATACTGTTTTAAAACACTTTAAGAGTCAGAGAAATACTGCTTTAAAACACTTTATGAGTCAGAGAAATACTGCTTTAAAACACTTTAAGAGTCAGAGAAATACTGCTTTAAAACACTTTATGAGTCAGAGAAATACTGCTTTAAAACACTTTGAGTCAGAGAAATACTGCTTTAAAACACTTTAAGAGTCAGAGAAATACTGCTTTAAAACACTTTAAGAGTCAGAGAAATACTGCTTTAAAACACTTTAAGAGTCAGAGAAATACTGCTTTAAAACACTTTAAGAGTCAGAGAAATACTGCTTTAAAACACTTTAAGAGTCAGAGAAATACTGCTTTAAAACACTTTAAGAGTCAGAGAAATACTGCTTTAAAACACTTTAAGAGTCAGAGAAATACTGTTTTAAAACACTTTATGAGTCAGAGAAATACTGTTTTAAAACACTTTAAGAGTCAGAGAAATACTGCTTTAAAACACTTTAGGAGTCAGAGAAATACTGTTTTAAAACACTTTAAGAGTCAGAGAAATACTGCTTTAAAACACTTTAAGAGTCAGAGAAATACTGCTTTAAAACACTTTAAGAGTCAGAGAAATACTGATTTAAAACACTTTATGAGTCAGAGAAATACTGCTTTAAAACACTTTATGAGTCAGAGAAATACTGCTTTAAAACACTTTGAGTCAGAGAAATACTGCTTTAAAACACTTTAAGAGTCAGAGAAATACTGTTTTAAAACACTTTAAGAGTCAGAGAAATACTGCTTTAAAACACTTTAAGAGTCAGAGAAATACTGTTTTAAAACACTTTAAGAGTCAGAGAAATACTGCTTTAAAACACTTTATGAGTCAGAGAAATACTGCTTTAAAACACTTTAAGAGTCAGAGAAATACTGCTTTAAAACACTTTATGAGTCAGAGAAATACTGCTTTAAAACACTTTGAGTCAGAGAAATACTGCTTTAAAACACTTTAAGAGTCAGAGAAATACTGCTTTAAAACACTTTAAGAGTCAGAGAAATACTGCTTTAAAACACTTTAAGAGTCAGAGAAATACTGCTTTAAAACACTTTAAGAGTCAGAGAAATACTGCTTTAAAACACTTTAAGAGTCAGAGAAATACTTCTTTAAAACACTTTAAGAGTCAGAGAAATACTGCTTTAAAACACTTTATGAGTCAGAGAAATACTGCTTTAAAACACTTTAAGAGTCAGAGAAATACTGATTTAAAACACTTTAAGAGTCAGAGAAATACTGTTTTAAAACACTTTATGAGTCAGAGAAATACTGTTTTAAAACACTTTAAGAGTCAGAGAAATACTGCTTTAAAACACTTTAAGAGTCAGAGAAATACTGTTTTAAAACACTTTATGAGTTAGAGAAATACTGCTTTAAAACACTTTAAGAGTCAGAGAAATACTGCTTTAAAACACTTTAAGAGTCAGAGAAATACTGCTTTAAAACACTTTATGAGTCAGAGAAATACTGCTTTAAAACACTTTAAGAGTCAGAGAAATACTGTTTTAAAACACTTTATGAGTCAGAGAAATACTGCTTTAAAACACTTTAAGAGTCAGAGAAACACTGCTTTAAAACACTTTAAGAGTCAGAGAAATACTGCTTTAAAACACTTTAAGAGTCAGAGAAATACTTCTTTAAAACACTTTAAGAGTCAGAGAAATACTGCTTTAAAACACTTTAAGAGTCAGAGAAACACTGCTTTAAAACACTTTAAGAGTCAGAGAAATACTGCTTTAAAACACTTTATGAGTCAGAGAAATACTGCTTTAAAACACTTTATGAGTCAGAGAAATACTGTTTTAAAACACTTTATGAGTCAGAGAAATACTGCTTTAAAACACTTTAAGAGTCAGAGAAATACTGTTTTAAAACACTTTAAGAGTCAGAGAAATACTGCTTTAAAACACTTTAAGAGTCAGAGAAACACTGCTTTAAAACACTTTAAGAGTCAGAGAAATACTGCTTTAAAACACTTTATGAGTCAGAGAAATACTGTTTTAAAACACTTTATGAGTCAGAGAAATACTGCTTTAAAACACTTTAAGAGTCAGAGAAATACTGTTTTAAAACACTTTAAGAGTCAGAGAAATACTGCTTTAAAACACTTTAAGAGTCAGAGAAACACTGCTTTAAAACACTTTAAGAGTCAGAGAAATACTGCTTTAAAACACTTTGAGTCAGAGAAATACGGCTTTAAAACACTTTATGAGTCAGAGAAATACTGCTTTAAAACACTTTAAGAGTCAGAGAAATACTGCTTTAAAACACTTTAAGAGTCAGAGAAATACTGTTTTAAAACACTTTAAGAGTCAGAGAAATACTGCTTTAAAACACTTTAAGAGTCAGAGAAACACTGCTTTAAAACACTTTAAGAGTCAGAGAAATACTGCTTTAAAACACTTTAAGAGTCAGAGAAACACTGCTTTAAAACACTTTAAGAGTCAGAGAAATACTGCTTTAAAACACTTTAAGAGTCAGAGAAATACTGCTTTAAAACACTTTAAGAGTCAGAGAAATACTGCTTTAAAACACTTTAAGAGTCAGAGAAATACTGCTTTAAAACACTTTATGAGTCAGAGAAATACTGTTTTAAAACACTTTATGAGTCAGAGAAATACTTCTTTAAAACACTTTATGAGTCAGAGAAATACTGCTTTAAAACACTTTAAGAGTCAGAGAAATACTGCTTTAAAACACTTTATGAGTCAGAGAAATACTGCTTTAAAACACTTTAAGAGTCAGAGAAATACTGCTTTAAAACACTTTAAGAGTCAGAGAAATACTGTTTTAAATGACTTTAAGAGTCAGAGAAATACTGCTTTAAAACACTTTAAGAGTCAGAGAAATACTGTTTTAAATGACTTTAAGAGTCAGAGAAATACGGCTTTAAAACACTTTATGAGTCAGAGAAATACTGCTTTAAAACACTTTAAGAGTCAGAGAAATACTGCTTTAAAACACTTTAAGAGTCAGAGAAATACTGCTTTAAAACACTTTAAGAGTCAGAGAAATACTGTTTTAAAACACTTTATGAGTCAGAGAAATACTGCTTTAAAACACTTTGAGTCAGAGAAATACTTCTTTAAAACACTTTAAGAGTCAGAGAAATACTTCTTTAAAACACTTTAAGAGTCAGAGAAATACTGCTTTAAAACACGATGAGTCAGAGAAATACTGCTTTAAAACACTTTAAGAGTCAGAGAAATACTTCTTTAAAACACTTTAAGAGTCAGAGAAATACTGCTTTAAAACACTTTAAGAGTCAGAGAAACACTGCTTTAAAACACTTTATGAGTCAGAGAAATACCGCTTTAAAACACTTTGAGTCAGAGAAATACCTCTTTAAAACACTTTATGAGTCAGAGAAATACTTCTTTAAAACACTTTAAGAGTCAGAGAAATACTTCTTTAAAACACTTTGAGAGTCAGAGAAATACTGCTTTAAAACACTTTGAGTCAGAGAAATACCTCTTTAAAACACTTTATGAGTCAGAGAAATACTGTTTTAAAACACTTTATGAGTCAGAGAAATACTGTTTTAAAACACTTTAAGAGTCAGAGAAATACTGCTTTAAAACACTTTATGAGTCAGAGAAATACGGCTTTAAAACACTTTAAGAGTCAGAGAAATACTTCTTTAAAACACTTTAAGAGTCAGAGAAATACTTCTTTAAAACACTTTGAGAGTCAGAGAAATACTGCTTTAAAACACTTTGAGTCAGAGAAATACCTCTTTAAAACACTTTAAGAGTCAGAGAAATACTTCTTTAAAACACTTTGAGTCAGAGAAATACTTCTTTAAAACACTTTATGAGTCAGAGAAATACTGCTTTAAAACACTTTGAGTCAGAGAAACACTGCTTTAAAACACTTTAAGAGTCAGAGAAATACTTCTTTAAAACACTTTAAGAGTCAGAGAAACACTGCTTTAAAACACTTTAAGAGTCAGAGAAATACTGCTTTATAACACTTTGAGTCAGAGAAATACCTCTTTAAAACACTTTAAGAGTCAGAGAAATACTCTTTAAAACACTTTGAGTCAGAGAAATACTTCTTTAAAACACTTTGAGTCAGAGAAATACTTCTTTAAAACACTTTAAGAGTCAGAGAAATACTGCTTTAAAACACTTTGAGTCAGAGAAATACTTCTTTAAAACACTTTAAGAGTCAGAGAAATACTTCTTTAAAACACTTTAAGAGTCAGAGAAATACTGCTTTAAAACACTTTATGAGTCAGAGAAATACTGCTTTAAAACACTTTAAGAGTCAGAGAAATACTGTTTTAAAACACTTTATGAGTCAGAGAAATACTGCTTTAAAACACTTTGAGTCAGAGAAATACTGCTTTAAAACACTTTATGAGTCAGAGAAATACTGTTTTAAAACACTTTATGAGTCAGAGAAATACTGCTTTAAAACACTTTAAGAGTCAGAGAAATACTGCTTTAAAACACTTTAAGAGTCAGAGAAATACTTCTTTAAAACACTTTAAGAGTCAGAGAAATACTTCTTTAAAACACTTTATGAGTCAGAGAAATACTGTTTTAAAACACTTTAAGAGTCAGAGAAATACTGCTTTAAAACACTTTAAGAGTCAGAGAAATACTTCTTTAAAACACTTTAAGAGTCAGAGAAATACTTCTTTAAAACACTTTATGAGTCAGAGAAATACTGCTTTAAAACACTTTAAGAGTCAGAGAAATACTGCTTTAAAACACTTTAAGAGTCAGAGAAATACTGCTTTAAAACACTTTAAGAGTCAGAGAAATACTGTTTTAAAACACTTTAAGAGTCAGAGAAATACTTCTTTAAAACACTTTATGAGTCAGAGAAATACTTCTTTAAAACACTTTAAGAGTCAGAGAAATACTGCTTTAAAACACTTTAAGAGTCAGAGAAACACTGTTTTAAAACACTTTAAGAGTCAGAGAAATACTGCTTTAAAACACTTTAAGAGTCAGAGAAACACTGCTTTAAAACACTTTAAGAGTCAGAGAAATACTGCTTTAAAACACTTTATGAGTCAGAGAAATACTGCTTTAAAACACTTTAAGAGTCAGAGAAATACTGCTTTAAAACACTTTAAGAGTCAGAGAAATACTGCTTTAAAACACTTTAAGAGTCAGAGAAATACTGCTTTAAAACACTTTAAGAGTCAGAGAAATACTGCTTTAAAACACTTTAAGAGTCAGAGAAATACTGCTTTAAAACACTTTAAGAGTCAGAGAAACACTGCTTTAAAACACTTTAAGAGTCAGAGAAATACTGCTTTAAAACACTTTAAGAGTCAGAGAAATACTGCTTTAAAACACTTTAAGAGTCAGAGAAATACTGCTTTAAAACACTTTAAGAGTCAGAGAAATACTGCTTTAAAACACTTTAAGAGTCAGAGAAATACTGCTTTAAAACACTTTAAGAGTCAGAGAAATACTGTTTTAAAACACTTTAAGAGTCAGAGAAATACTGCTTTAAAACACTTTAAGAGTCAGAGAAACACTGCTTTAAAACACTTTAAGAGTCAGAGAAATACTGCTTTAAAACACTTTATGAGTCAGAGAAATACTGCTTTAAAACACTTTAAGAGTCAGAGAAATACTGCTTTAAAACACTTTAAGAGTCAGAGAAACACTGCTTTAAAACACTTTATGAGTCAGAGAAATACTGCTTTAAAACACTTTGAGTCAGAGAAATACCTCTTTAAAACACTTTAAGAGTCAGAGAAATACTTCTTTAAAACACTTTGAGTCAGAGAAATACTTCTTTAAAACACTTTGAGTCAGAGAAAAACTTCTTTAAAACACTTTATGAGTCAGAGAAATACTGCTTTAAAACACTTTGAGTCAGAGAAATACTTCTTTAAAACACTTTAAGAGTCAGAGAAATACTTCTTTAAAACACTTTAAGAGTCAGAGAAACACTGCTTTAAAACACTTTAAGAGTCAGAGAAATACTGCTTTAAAACACTTTGAGTCAGAGAAATACTTCTTTAAAACACTTTAAGAGTCAGAGAAATACTTCTTTAAAACACTTTAAGAGTCAGAGAAACACTGCTTTAAAACACTTTATGAGTCAGAGAAATACTGCTTTAAAACACTTTGAGTCAGAGAAATACTTCTTTAAAACACTTTAAGAGTCAGAGAAATACTTCTTTAAAACACTTTAAGAGTCAGAGAAATACTTCTTTAAAACACTTTATGAGTCAGAGAAATACTGCTTTAAAACACTTTGAGTCAGAGAAATACTGCTTTAAAACACTTTATGAGTCAGAGAAATACTGCTTTAAAACACTTTAAGAGTCAGAGAAATACTGCTTTAAAACACTTTAAGAGTCAGAGAAATACTGCTTTAAAAGACTTTAAGAGTCAGAGAAATACTGCTTTAAAACACTTTAAGAGTCAGAGAAATACTGCTTTAAAACACTTTAAGAGTCAGAGAAATACTGCTTTAAAACACTTTAGGAGTCAGAGAAATACTGTTTTAAAACACTTTAAGAGTCAGAGAAATACTTCTTTAAAACACTTTAAGAGTATTAAACTGAGTAAAGAACTAAAGAACATTAGCAGATCTATTGGTGTGAAAACAGGTTCGGTCCATCTCTTTTATTGAACAGTTCTTTCAGTTAAACCTGTGCTAACACTGTCCTGACAGCAGGTAACTGAGGTCTAAATACAACCACTCAATCTACACACAATAAAGCATCCGTACAAACACAAAAATAAAACATCTGTACAAACATAAAAATAAAACATCTGTACAAACACAAAAATAAAACATCTGTACAAACATAAAAATAAAACATCTGTACAAACACAAAAATAAAACATCTGTACAAACATAAAAATAAAACATCTGTACAAACATAAAAATAAAACATCCGTACAAACACAAAAATAAAACATCCGTACAAACACAAAAATAAAACATCCGTACAAACATAAAAATAAAACATCCGTACAAACACAAAAATAAAACATCTGTACAAACACAAAAATAAAACATCCGTACAAACACAAAAATAAAACATCTGTACAAACACAAAAATAAAACATCCGTACAAACACAAAAATAAAACATCTGTACAAACACAAAAATAAAACATCTGTACAAACACAAAAATAAAACATCCGTACAAACACAAAAATAAAACATCCGTACAAACATAAAAATAAAACATCTGTACAAACACAAAAATAAAACATCCGTACAAACACAAAAATAAAACATCCGTACAAACACAAAAATAAAACATCTGTACAAACACAAAAATAAAACATCTGTACAAACACAAAAATAAAACATCTGTACAAACACAAAAATAAAACATCTGTACAAACACAAAAATAAAACATCCGTACAAACACAAAAATAAAACATCCGTACAAACACAAAAATAAAACATCTGTACAAACATAAAAATAAAACATCTGTACAAACACAAAAATAAAACATCTGTACAAACACAAAAATAAAACATCTGTACAAACACAAAAATAAAACATCTGTACAAACACAAAAATAAAACATCCGTACAAACACAAAAATAAAACATCCGTACAAACACAAAAATAAAACATCTGTACAAACATAAAAATAAAACATCTGTACAACACAAAAATAAAACATCTGTACAAACACAAAAATATTTTATAAAAGTATAAAAAATATTTTGTGAGATTCTCAACATTACAGCTACACAACTTTAGCGTTAGATTTTAAGGAGAATGTTATAAATGTGATGCATCTGTGACATCCCAGAACTTTGATTTCATTTCTTTGTTTCTTTTCTGATTAATAATCTGGACAATCTCAGTTTTCAGGTTTTCATTTACTTTAAAAAGGAAGTTGAACAATAAATTCTGTGAAATCAATCTTTATTCCTGAAGCACAATGATAAAAAACCTTAACACAGCTTTTTTTTATCAAAATGGCTCTCAGTTTTCTTTTCTCAGAACGTTCGACGTGGTACACCTCTCTACAAAACATTTGTTTAAAATTTTGTGTCAAAGTATTTTTAAACCATTAAGTATTACATTTTCCTTCCAACAGAGACGCACTTGATGTAATCTCAGTCATGATTTAAACTCTGAAGCTCGAGTGAGATTACATTAAGTGTGTAACATTTAGAGTAATATACGTTTGTTATTTTCCCACATGGAACTGAGATTGTTAAATAAATGTAACTGTTATCATTGCTGTCCTAACACTTACTGTTTCATTAATAACAGTTAAAGATGTTTATTTAAGAAAATGAAGATGTATATCCATACAGTGTCTGAAGTCAGGGCAATAAGGGATGTGTCTTTGAACATTGCTTTAAAATTCTGTCCAGGTTGAATTATTGTCCCACAGATCTGGCAAATTCTAATGAATATCCCAAAGCAACGCTCAAGTGAAGATGTACAGAGTCAAGCTGAATACAAAACGAGTAAAAAAGCTGTTGTGTGACAGATAGTGAAAATAACAACTCTCACTCCTGTTGCTGCCAACATGGGTTATTTATTGGCACGGAGGAAGACGTCTTAGTAATCCTTTGTCTGACAACAGAAAACAAAACCACTATCTAAAGTCTAATCCAATTACGGAGGAAAACACCAGACCAGTCACAATGTCACTTGGATCTGCAAATTCAATCTCAAGCCCTTGTTCAGGAGACACAGCCGGTTTCCTTTTATCGCCACAATTATGAAAAGTATTAGCAGATAGTAGAGAGTGTCTATTCATGCCAGCGCTGAAGTGTTTTGTGTTTCTTCATGAAGAGGATGTTAAGTATAAAGCTCAGATTGTGACACACTTTCCGTCTAAAGTGAGACACCATCCCATCGCTCTATTCTCCATCCATTAGAAATAAAGTCTCAGAGTTAAATGACAATGAGAGTCAAAAGTGTCCTAGGACTGTTTGCTGTTCTGACAGAACTTTTATCTTTGCTTAAACTAACACTTTATAACCATTAATGCCATGTGACTAATGACATTATGCTGATTGGCTTTCAGAGACACACTCAGAAGATCTAACCTCCGCTGGAAATGGCACCAGACGGTAAAAAATCTAAATCAATGTCATGCTCTTAAGAGCTCTGCCAAAGAAATCAAGCATCGGAAAAATATCTGTGATGTGTAATGTGAAGATGGATAAAGATCAAACCAAACAGCGAAGTTCAACCACCACTAATATAATAAGTTTGATTAGTTTGATTGACAGAAAACGAAGTGAACATGATCTGCACATGTTTGGTACTTTCTCAGCATCGTCCCAGTTCAAAGTGTGTGGAGCGGATCTTCATCTCTTCACAAATCACAGTTTGAGCTCTTAAGTCCTTCACAGATGAAACCCAGACAATCAAACATGTGTCTTTATCCGCTGTTCTGAGACCTGTCAAGAGCTCCTTCATGATGTGTGTAATAATAGTGTGCGGTTCTATCCCCGACACGTTTTACTGTTCTCATCAGTCGAACAGATTCATTGGCCTGTTTAGATTTGTTCCGTGTGTTTTGGCTTCGTTTCGAGGTTACTCAGAAGAAAATAAAAATGCAAGAACAATATAATGATGCAATCCTGTGGAATAGCCAGATGGTGCACTGGATGGAAACCACTTTAAAACTTGCACACCTCAGGAAAATCTATAGTCATACATCACGTTATTTAGATCGGTAAAATGTTTATATTCTTGTGTTATATCGGTGGATTTAGTATTGTTGAATGCAGAGATATACGTGACAATAAATGCTTTTAAATAAATGTAGTCAATTTGAGTTTGATGTTCACATGACTAACCCAATATTAACTAGTTATTTCAGTTTGTCATTTCTGACATCACAGTCACAATCCAAACTGTCAAATAAAAACCACAAAATATCCATGTCATATTGTTAAGTGTGATGTTGGACGCACTCAGCATCAAGTGGCTGAATTGTAAATTTGTGCATCATTTTGACAAACTGTCCGACACTAGCCGTAAGAATTCATTCCATTAATGCAGGATATGAAGCATACATACAGTAACCCAGAAGCTAAAATTACAATATTGACTAAAGTAAGGTCGATATTTTAAGGCTGTTCTTGATAGCCAGAGGCAGAAACCTACAGGCGCAGATTGCAGCTCATGCGTCCACTTCCATCTCAAGCCTGGATTTACCCTGAGGCTTTAACAAAATACATATCACTCATTACGTCCATATGCATCATACGTTCATATCAAGCACTTCCCATGTCACTCCAACTTTACCAAGCAGATAAAAGTGCTAAATTTAGAGCTGAAACCTCCTAGATGCTCACTGCTTCACCCCTGGCGGAGCACAGAGGCCGTTTCCATGGTTACAGGGGATTGACAGGCACGACTCGGTGCAGGCCTTTGTGTTTGTAAACATCCCTCAACAAGCATTGCAGTTTACTACAGCTTAAGAAACGGAATAGTACCCATTAAAACTACAAATAACATCAGAGCAGGGGGAATGAAGAATGTGCCAGGGTGGGGTGGCAGAAAATAAAAAGATGAAAAAGAAAACCGCTGTTGGCCTTCACATACAACAAAGAGACGTGTTTGTGCTGTGCGGCACGGGTTTGCTCATGAGAGTTCATACTGACGAGAGAAACATACTGTCAGTGAATAGAAGATATGCAGGAAACCTTACAGGACAAAACAACAACAACAGGAGATGAACTAGAAATGAAGAAATTTCAATCAATACACAAATATCTCTCACAACATTTCATTTTTACTATTATCATAAGATCTACTTTAAAGTATTTAAAAATGGTAATGATACCAAATACAAACACTATTACCATAAGATTGACATATGCAAATCCTACTTTTTAATATCATGGACATGAGGCAAATAATTCCCTTCATCAGGGGATAATATATTAAATAAATGTGTTCTGTCCATTCAGGGCTAGTGTAGAAACATTTCATGCAAGTTTATGTTGATACAAACAATTCTATCTAAGATAATAGAACACCTATGAGGTCCTTTATTGAAATCTTTATAGACATCTGAAGACATGTTTATTTTTATTATATTTCATGTAATCCTAGATCATTGAAACTTTGAAACATTTAACAATACATTGATCAATGAGCAGTATATTGCGCTTCAGTGTTTAGCTGTTATATCATGTTTTGGAACAGCTGGTTGTGTAATTTAGCTAATGATGTTTTAATGGAAGTACACCGTTAGCCATTAAATATTTAAACAAACTTTTCTCAAGCAATCCAAAAATGAATAGAATGTTTAAAAGGATTTCCTCATCTTTAAATTGAGTTTTTCTGTAGTGATT
>JAWHQN010000154.1:4001971-4019471 GCA_033220385.1 Triplophysa yarkandensis | reverse complement strand
AACACATGTTAACACGTACGCTTTGTTCAACTCCAGGAAAGTTCAAGAAATGTGTTTTTCATCTCTTTATGTACTGGATTTGCAATTAAACAAACATTTTCAATTTGTGATTTTGAAAGAAAAGTGTTTGAGAAACACATTTAAATGTTCCAAAGTAAACTTTCAAAAACGTAATTATTTGTTTGTTTTACAAAACATTGTTGCAGCTGTAATTTTTATGGAGCTACACGCAAGTTGTTGATTTATTTGTTTGGAACAAGTATATCAAAGCTAATAAATGAAACATTGACTCACATTGTACGTCTCCAGCTTGACTCTGTTCCGGAAGAGAAAAGTATTAAAGTTTGCGTGTTGGAAGACTTCATCAAATGCTGCCTCATTCTGCAAGACAAGACAATACAACAAGACAGAATTTTTACATGCTTCGGAACGATATCACGTGAATGGACATTCCACTGGAAACAGGGTCAAGCATTCAAAGCAAGATCTTGTTCAAAATCCTTGTGTTTGAAATCTTTTGTCATAAAATGAAGATTGTAATTTCAGACACAATGCGCTGCTTCTCAGAGAGTCTCTGTAATATGCCAGCCAACCCTCAAGGCCACACTTTCATATATCGTGTCGAAAAACTGAACTGAAAACTTACAGAGTCCTTGAGTTGGCCGAGATAAGCTGCATTTTGGCCTAGAATGGTTTCGGCTGTGTCTTGAAAGCACATCACCCATTGGTTGTCTCCGAAATCAGCAATGTTTGCCTGGAAGAGAATTAGAGATGGATTATAACAAACACAAATGCTCCATTCACACACCATTCTAAGAAAACTCAAACTATTTTAACATGTGTGAATTCTCTAAATGAGCTATAATATTATAAAGCTGAGAATTTAAAATCCTGTTGGCTTCAGAAATAAAGCTTTATTTCACCATTCCTGACCCGTTCAAGAAAAATCAGGCAGCTTTAACTACACAAAACAAATAATTAACAAGCCAATTATCCAATTATCAATTAGCCAATTATGTATGAAAAACAAATAAAACAAGTTCAAATGAGCAATAGACTCAGACACAGACTAAACACTGATGCTAATTTGTATATAACGTGTCTGTTTAATAAAGAAGGGTATGTGCAAGTGTAAGTTAACAACAGAAAACAAGAACCTCAGGGTTTTTCCTTTCAGAATGTGATGCATGTTAACCCGCAGTGTAGGTCAGGACCGTCTCAGAAATCAATGTATATTTTACTCAGAGTGACTAACCATAGCGAACTACTCCATGAACTAGACCTGGTTTATTTCCACAAACTCAGGGTTTGTTAAGATCCTTCAGCCCTTCTTGAATCACGAGTGGTGTTGAAATTGCCTTTTCACTCATTCGTTTTCGAGCAATTTTTGTTACAGTTATTAATATGGCAGATGAGGAAGCTACGTTATATCTATTTCAAGGTTTTTGTGTAGTTTTAAAGAACACGTTTAATTTGTAATCTCTTCTAAACTGCCTCAGCATATTTTAGCTTTATAATCCGATTGTTAAACAGATCTCAAATGTTGTAATTGGTGGTATTAGTATTGTGGAATTTTTTAGATTTTTTAAAATCGCTCACGGTTTCAATAAAAATGAATATTAAAAGACATTAAACTTAGAATTGACCCAAAATATTACAGTGGCAGGAATAAAATAAAGGCAGGAAGTGTAAATAGTAATCTAGGCCAAACCATAATGAGTGTAAATAACCCAAACTTTTATCAATAAATAGATTTTTAAGTCTTCAATAATTTTTTGCAAACAAATGTAATAAAAAGGTAAAGAGCTCTTTCAGTGGGATTAGAACCCGATCTCTCAAGCAGCATCACACAGACTTTTCACCTTACGCCACAGGAATCCAAATAAATAAATAGTGCCATTTTCTTAACTTTAAAGCACTTTAAGAGACACAATGCAGTGCTTTATTCACATGCTGAAGCCAGGGTGAATCCTGTTGTGATACACACGTGTACGCCACGGTAATCTTACTCCGTGTTGATGAAACTAATTCTGAACAGCTGATCTGAAACTGAAACTCAAGAGTAATGATTCACGGTATATATTTACTTTAAATAACTTAAAAGGTGTAGTTCAACCACTTACTGAAACAGGCCCCAGAAAGAAAAGTGATTGACAACAGAACAAAGTAAAACAAAGTTCTTATAATTTCTTCTTATTTTACAGTCGATGGCAGCGAAAGGATAGACGTGTTAGTTGTATTCTGAAAACAAATAATTGTTTCTGCCGTTTCAGTTGTTGATGTGAGTGTCTTAAGATATAGAGATGTTATCTTTAAGAAAGTCAAACAACAGGACTGAGAGCTAGTGAGATTTGACAAGAGAAGAAGCAGCAGATCCACAGACAGAAAATACTTACAGAGAGCATAAGGCGATATTTGAAGTCAGGGAATTCTTTGTCACATTTCTCACAGCGGAACATTCCGTTCTGTTGGTCCACCACCTTCTTATTGCAGTCTTTACTGGGACAGGCCTGATACAAGCAGTTCTCTTTACGGATGTACACTATAGTCCCAATGCAGGAGAAATAATCAGCCTGACAACACAAGACAAAAATGTCACGAACATTTGAAAGTAAGCCTGCAAAACAGAATGAATTAATAGAATTTGTATGTGTTAAGCGTTTTTATAATGCTTAACACACAGGAAACATCAAGGTCATGGATCTGTTTCTAAGGGTATTCACATAAAGAATTCATGTAAAGACTGAATGCTTTCACGCGTATAAACTTATAAATATACAGTTTGCATATTACACCACACAGAGCAGACAAATAAAACTAAGGAAAGAACTGGACCAACAAGGAAAACTGTCCATATTCATTTTTAAGTGAGATATGTAAAGTAGAAGACATGCATAAACATCAGGACTTCAGAGGCGGGACTGAAGGGAAACAGTAACTGTAAAGCACATGGAGGAGAGGTCAAAGGACATGTGCTTAATGTATGCAAAAAACAAACAAACAACAGGACAGAAAGCACACAGACACTTAATATACATGGGAATTATTTGAATGCATTTAATATTCATTAGAAGGACAGATATAAATTCAAAAGATTTTATGTTCCCAAATAAAACTACATTAGCCTTAATGATAAACACAAAGCCTTATTTAATCTTTAAATGCTGTTAATGATTTCACGTCTTTCCTTCACTATTTCTTGACTTAATGATTGTGATAACATTTAGGCAGTCACCGGATGATTTTCACTAAAGCAACTTATGAAGAATCGAGTAAACATGGCTGCTGTGAATAGTAAAGATTACAATAGGTGAAAAGTGCTGTACAAAAGACAAGACAAAACCTGTCAGGAGAGATTTCTCTTTTCTTTGAGTAGAAAGAGTGAAAGGTCAGGAAAGAAAATTTTAAAGCCTAATGTCTACATCACATTAAATTACACCTTATATTTCTTTCTAACTTTGTGTAATTCCCTGGGATCAAAACCATGAACTTGGCATTTTGACGACATACTCTAAAAACTGAGCTACAGCAAAGATAATAAATAGACAATTTTTTTATAAACTAAATACACTTCCAACATAATAGTAAACTTAATATTATATAAATGTGAAAAGATATCAAATTAAATATTCATATACATAAAGATTTAAATGATTCATAATGATTAAAGTTAATTACAGTTTTTTTAAGTAAATGATTATTATTAAAGTAAACAGATTTTTGCTGTATAATCTCTGCGTCTCACATTTTTTTAAAAAGACTACAAAAAAATGTATCATATTTTTATCGATATATTTAATGTTCACCCCATTCTGCCAGTAAGAGGAGACTCAAAAACAGAAGACAGTTTTAAAGTGTCAGTAAAGGGCATCATACTGGTGTTCACACATGACAGAAGAGAGAGACAATAGATTACAGGGAGAAGTAAGGGTTACGGGCTGGACATGAGCATGACATGATTCTGACAGCTTCTTTTTACAAATGCTGGGAGAAAACACATTTAACTGAGACACACACAACAACATCAATGCTCTCATGAGCGGACATGAGGTGGGCTGCATTGACCTACAATGGGCTTAAGAAAGTCTTCTTGAGAAAATGAGGTCTTGATTCATATTCATGCTGTAAAATTGAGTCTTTAATGAAATCCAGCACCCTGTCTTCTACAGCCCACCATGATTATATCTCTTTAAAACGTGATCTACACGCTGCCTCCAGCAATGTCTTAACCTCACATTTTCTAAGGAAATGAGCTAGGAAAACAAAAATAAACGGTGAAGACGTAATTGATTTCTCTCTGAACAAGTTTACTGCTGACCACTCTCAGTTGTATCCCTTTGAGAATTTGACCCCAATTAACTCCCATAAAGAGTGGAATTCATAGTCTGTGTCATTTCAAATAAATAAAAATCCTCTGGGTACTGTGAAAGACAAAGATAGAGAGAAAAAAGAAGTGAAATATCCCTGTAAATTACTGTCATTTCACATCAAAATCCCTCTCAACGCTTTTCTCTGAATTCATCTAGTGCATTATTCTCACATTCACTTCAGAGATGAACAGAAAAGTGTTTTGTTTTTATTACCTGTCATTATGCTTGATATTTCAACTCATTCTAGAAGAGGGCAGGACAGCAGGAAATGATGTCAAATGTCATCTTTTCATTATGTGACCCCAGCACAGTGGGACAAGAAACTGGGCCAAAGTTTTTCTGTGCGGTTAGTTACAGACTGTGAGCTTTTAGCAGCTTCAACTCGAATCCCAACAGATCTGTCAAGATGAGACTCAGGGACAGGGACTAGTGTGAATATAAAATCATATTTTTTTATAACACTCAAACCTGGGACAGTCTACTTCAGAATCAGAACATTGATAGTTCAAATCATTGATGAAATCAACATCATCGATGCTAGCCAGTGTCTGTTGGCTCCACCTGCATTTTCTCTTTCTACAGTATCGATGTGCTATTTATGAACCACACGATAACAGACATATATACACATATATAAGTCATTTCACCCCGTCCACATATCTGCTGAGTGATGATATAACATTCAACAGCAGTGTCATGCATGTCTCTGTGTTAAGTCATGCCTTCTGGCAAACACACTTCCGAGATTTACAACAGGCCAGCTTTTTATCACCTTTAATAATTGATGTCTAACTTATGTGAAAATAATCCTCCCATTTTCATTCTCTTGTAATATTGTGATGCTTGCTCTTCATCATTCTGCTGCACCTGACAAGCTCATCATTTTTCTTATTTTACAGACATCTCCTCTATAATATTACCATCATAATCTACCATCCTTCAGGCATAAATAAAAACAGTCTATAAAAAAAGATTAGTGGCCCCAATATAAAAACAACGAATACAAAACCAATCTTCTGAGTTTTATTAAACATTTCATGAAATGAAAATTCATTTCAGAAAATTAATTTACATGTAAGACAGAGAAAGATGTAAGGACAAAAGCAGATTTATTCTATAGTTTATAGTCTAATCTTAAGCAGAATCTTTTAATTATGATCTTTAGTAAATGGAGTCATGGTAATCTCTCTTCTCCATCTTTGTGCTGAATAAATGAATTAAATGCCTAAGACACCTTGGAATGATGGGAAGGACATAATATCTGGTTCATGAACAGAAAGAGATTTAACTGTGTAGCCAAATGATTCTCTCAAACATCTGCTTTACAATACATGAACCAGATAAAGAAGGCCTAATCAATGTTATTAGAGTAATGAACTGTAAGGTTAAAAATGATCAATATAAAAATCGCATTGTTAAAAAACAAGCATACCTTGTCCCCATGGCCCAAGTGTTCATTCTTAACTTCAGTCAGAGTCTTCCAGTTTGCGTTTCCACCACCACCACCCGGTCCTCTCATCTCAGTCATTGACTGACCATCCATAGCATGTCCTTCCTTATCATACCTGTAAACAAAGAAATAAACAGCCTATAAATATTCATACACAAACACAACAGCTCATGTGTTCATGTTGATCTGACGTACAGAAAGATTTGATCAGTGTTGGACTCTTGCTATGGAGAGTAAGGTTATTAGAAACAGTATCAGAGGACACAGAAGTGATGGATTTACTTGTGAAAATGAATCAACAGTTAAGCATTAGTTTGGGAAGATGAGGTCAGGGTCACGAAGGTGAAATCAGAAACCAATTTTCACTCTTCACTGATGGGAGGAGAGGGTGAAAAAACAAAGCAGCATGTTTGAGGAATAGATGGGTTTAAAGTGTTTCTGGACAAACACAAGTGTTCAGAGCATGTTCTATAAGCCGTGATTCATCGAAAATATCTACATTAATAAAGAACCGTGTAGGACTGATGGCTTTACAATAAACACCCGAGTGACAGGATGCACCATGACTGATCTAAACCCGATAAACAACAAGAGGAAAGAAGCTGACCACTAAATATATGATCATGACAGGGAACATGAAGAACAAAAAATAGTGAAGTTCAGTTGATTTTAATTTACTATTTATAGGTATGTGTTTAGGTTAAATTATTATTTTCTTCCACTCTATGAACATTCAATATTTCTACCAAATTACATGAATATAGTGCATCTATTTGAAACAGGTGAAAATAACAGAAAAGATGCTGTAAAAAATTACATTGACTTTTAAGCAAACACAACACAACTAGTATATGTTCATGTACTAAGGAGAAATTTATCAATTTTGAATGTATCTTGACAATTGTGTATTTCACATTGATGTTGTCTTTACTGATGTCTGATTTTCTTGAACTTCAACAGACAATAAATTAATATGACGACCAAACATCTAAAAATGATGATAAAATGAACATTTGGATTTTTCTGCAGTTGTATATGCTTGGCAATAAAGCTGATCATAATTTGCTTTCAGTTATCAACATCTAAGGCCATATGACAGTTGTGTCTTTCCAAGAATCTGATATTCATTTACATCAAATTCTCTGTAAGCATGATGAGACAGAGCAACATGGAATAACCTCAAATAGCATAAGACATTTTTTCTAGACATAAACGTAAAAACATTGTTGGTCAACAGATACAAACAATACAAATGTTAAACCCTCAATCTCAAACTGAATTTGATGGAGAGAGGCGGCAAGACTGAAGACAGTCAGAGTAGTTGGCAACCAATGAGAGTAAAAGTGCATGAGAGGGAATGATGAGGACGAGATGAGCCGAAATGAAGAGAGGTGTGACTGACGTGGGGTGTGCAGAAGATGATTGACAGTAGCCCTGATCTCTGATGCCATCTATTGGACAAGCTAAGATTCACATCATGACACACACGTTATTGCTTTATTCAATATCAATAGATTTAAATACAGATAAATCACAGGAAAATGGCAAAAAATGAATCACAATTGCTGTTCATTGTGTCAGTCATAAACTAGCCTTATCAATTGATATACGATTAACTAAATATCACATCAATATTACATATGAATGGTGTATTTCACCTGATGCAAACTAAACACAGGATTATAAGATGAACCTTGGACCAGGCATGTGTGTGCAATGAAACCGTCTATATCACAATTATTTAAAAAAATGCTGTGGAAGTTCTGGAACTAACAGATGATGGAGCTAACATCAGGTATGTCTATGTGCAAAAATTCCCTAATGGACAAACATAAGCTAATTATTAAGCATGGATGATTAAATAATCGTATTGCCAACAAGGAGGTTGAATTCTATACATCATTTGGTGGTGACGGGATAAAATCATAGACATTGTTTATGAAAACTGGATTAGAACACAGAACAAGATAAACACATAGGCCTGGATGTCATAGTTAATAAAATTATTAATTACATCACAGGAATGAGCAAGACCATAAAAAATAAACATCTAAATTAAATTTACACAATTTAATAATAATACAGTGGCTCTCATACTCAAACTGATCCCCTGGAGCTATGAAATACAATTCTATCATATAGACTTCATTAAACAGATTAAATATGTGACAGCGATACAGACAGAAAACACTAAACTAGACAATAAACTATGCTGACAACTGAACCAGAGGATGCTCCATCAATATGATTGATGAGATTTACTTTAAATGATGGAGGACCAGACTTCAAGGTTAAATCCTACTGAAACTAAAGCTTAATAGATCAAAGATGGACACCTTCATTTAAGTCCAAATAAAACTGCTTACACAAGTGTCTCTTCAGATATAAAAAATAAAGGTTGACACTATAGCCAAAGAAAGAAGAAAATGCAGATTGGATATTTGCATTTTATTTGATTTATATTAATTTATAGTGTGAATCCCTGATGTCATATGTTGCATGTTCTCTTGTTTTGTTTTTAGGATATAGACCAACATTTTTGGATGAATTTGTAGTGTTTTGATAAAAAATAAACTTAATTTATAATCAACAATATTGTTGTCTCATTTAACAATCGTTGTGTAACAAGTTAATACCATTTTAACAGGATAAATTGTATATGAACAAAATGTATCGGTCTATATAAAAAAAAAACTATTAAAATGGATTAATAGCGTTTTGGAAAGGAGTTCTTTAAATACATGAAACTTTTAGTTCATCATATTAATAACTCTTTGGAACTGACCAAACTGAGAAATTTATTTCTTATCTAAATGGGCGAAAAATGCTCTGAGGTCCAGTTATGAACCACTTTTATCTTTTTCTCAATAAGTCCCTGAGGGCTAGAGCTATGTGTTATAAAGGCAAATAAATTAAACATGAGGGAAGAAATTCAATGAAACCTATCAGAAATATGTAAACACATACACAGATGAGATGTTCAGAGCCGTAAGATAGTGTAAAACTGTTTAAACAAAGGATGTACATTTCAAATAAATGACATCTTTGCGAATGTGAAATTGTCTGGAAGATACTGTAAAAACTCAAATGACAATTCACCATTACCAACTAATATCTTGACAAAATTTGATCTAGGTGTCTGCTGTTCTTCTGCATCATGAAGATATTATCTGTTAAATACTCCTATTTAAATTGGTGATGAGAAAAGTAGCTCTACAGACACAAGCATCCATTACACAATCAGCTCACCTCTGCTCTATAAGTGTTCATTTCTCACCAATCCCTCAACAAGTCACTCAGCACCCATCTTCTGTTTCACATCCTTAAGGCATGACTAAACACTCCCATTCTAGAAGGACCTGAATCATGCTAGCCTGCCAGAGGGAGCTGAACATCTTGGCATGGATAAGCCATCATTTGCATTCCTATATCAGTCTGAACGGAGTACTGCAGATTGAGCTAATCTTGATATGAAAAGCATGAACATGTTCAGCCTGTCTGAGGTCTTGACTGTGCATTTCAGTGTCTCCACTCCTCCATCACAAATCTCACCAGCAGAGAAATAAAAACACAGTCACGGGTCTCATCTACAACAATCGCCAGCTTCACCTGCACGCTGTATCACCTGTACTGCACCATTAAATAAAAGCATGAATTCAAACACCACTAACCAGCCTCTCAGTTTGTATGCCTCAGGAATCTCAGGGTTGATCATAACTGTGCTGCTGAATTGAGTGGAGAGAGAACGCCCGCCGAAGTCTGACAGTCTTGCCCCTTTAATGGCCAGGATGGGCTGCCCTGTGCCATCAAACGTCTCTGCCTGAAGAGAGAGGGAAGAAGAAATAGAGAGAGAAGGACATCAGTTCTCTTCAACTTAAACATTTGTGCACACCGCATAAATGTTACTGTCACAAATTTGAGTAGGGCCAATGTCTAAAATATTAGAAGCAAAGAAAAGAACATTTATGATTTGCAATGCATGAAATGCAAAATACAAGGCAATTCTGTAAATGTTAAATCTAGTGTCTTACGTACATCATTACCCCACATGGTGAGCTGGATGACTCTTCCAGACATGTCCATCAGATGGATGTTTCTCTTGGAAACCTCACGACTGTTCTTGGTCATGATGCGCGTCACATCCTCAACAGATTTACACACTCCGATCACATCTGTAAATAAACAAACAGTGCACAGGTTTACAATGAGGCTACTTCCACAATATATTACCAGACAATGGGTTCAGGATTAAAATACCACCTCAGAATGTAATTCCACAACACCTGCCAATGTCTCATTCTTAGTAATCTCCTATTAGACATTTTTATAAATTATTAAAACTGTTCACAAGTGACTGCCAGCACCTGACTAAAAACTCACATAAGAAATGCAACCGTCGCACCTCGAAGTGCTCCAGCTGCCATAATTACAAGCATACTTATTGACTTTTCATTTCAACCAGTGACAGAATTTCTCCCATGGTTCTCCTGGATTCCGACTGGGACACAAAGTCAATCTGTGCCACAGGCCATTACTGTCATAGACGTTATTAATATAGTGTTCATCATCAATGCTATTATTATCACAACCTCCTGGGCCTCCACACATTTGTTTCGCCTCCACAATGAGCTCTCTGCCACAGTTAATTATTTAAACGGTAGTTATTGATGCCGGCATTCACAGGGGATGCTCACCCACGACGCTGTCTTTCTCTCGGGACTCCAGATCACTGATAGAGACAAAGTCACATTGCACCACAGGAACATCGGCGCTGTCCTCACAAGGGATAATGCTCGTCTCACCATTGAGGGTCATCTCGTAGTCATTCTTCAATGATGAGAATTGCTTGTTGGCAATCTTAAGTGTTCCTTTGGAGATATAGAAGACCTGAGGAGTACAACAGGGGGGAAAAAATCACATGACAACTTGACTAAGCAAAGCACGCATCTACAAATTATGGTTTTTGGTTTCGGGTAACTCTATTGTATCTAATTGCTTCACGCTAAAAAAACACACACTAATCAAAAATATGAAACTTTGATAACAGAAAAAATCTAAAAAACACTTTCACAATCAACCCATAACCAGTAGACAGAGAGAAAACAAAGTCTTACTTTCCCCTGTTCAATAAGAGAGTAGAATTTCTCCACTTCCTGATTAAATCCTGTCGCTCTGATCTCTCCCTGTAATAATAGAACAAAAATAACAACTCACTGTATATTAACATCATCATCATCTGATTCGTTATTGATAATCATTCATTGCTTACGCTCTCATCCACAAGCTCCATCGAAAAGAGCTTTCCGTCACCCCTGGAGTTACTCCATGTGCGGATGCTGCTCTTATTAGTGACTCGGGCTCTTATAGTCCATCTAATGGAAAACACATGCATACTCTTTTAAATCTAATGATAGGGTTGAGTGAGATATGAGTGTGTTAAGATGAGATTGTCAGACTGACTTTGACTGGTAGGGGTTGAGGCTTGCAATGGGAACGATTTTAGAACTTCCACCAGGAGTGTTGGGGGCAGCCACAGGCTTCTTTCCAAAACTCTGAGCAGGACCTCTGTTTACTGAACCTCCTGAAAACACAGATAAGATTTTACTCATCATCACTCCTTCTATATACAGAGATTAATAAACAAAACTGAATACATTCAAAGAAAAATACTGTATATAAATAACGTGTCCTGACATCATCACTAATGTTTATATTTGGTGTAGCATTTTTAATTGTAGGATCTGTTTTTTTTTTTAAATATATATATATATATATATATATGTATATGTATATATACACATATACATATATATATATATATATATATATATATTATCTGAAATGGAATAGTTATGGAACAACCTTGGTCGTTGGGGTGGATGTAGGAAATCACTGGAAATGTGTTTCCCATTGTGCAAATATTATCAACAGATGTAACGAATATCTTATGTTTTAACTGAGCAAACTGTTGTTTGCTAGCTGAAAACTGTTGAATAGCACTAAGTAGACCCATTTGTCATAATGATATGAAAGATAACATTTCAGGGTGATTCTAAAGTAAAAAAAGATTTAGTTTTAATTTACGCTCACCCTTTGATAGCTCTCTGTAATCTTTGATAAAATAAAGTGCTGTTGTTGTTTCCTAAATTAAATAGGTATTTTGGGCTTTCCGTTTATAATGAAATTACTTTTAAAAGCACAAAAAGTCATAAAATTACATTACATGACTTGTGCCTTGTGTTTTCAAATGGACACATTTTCAAACCAAACACGTTTGTTTACTTTCACAGAACTTAATATATAAAGCACAAGTTAAAAGGAACACTGTTGTGTCTTTTCATACATATATCAAACTGTATAAGGAACTTTGCATCTTGGAAGAATGGTTTGTGATTATTAAAAGTAAGGTAATGAAGTTTCAAAATTTCATGTCCAATAATTGACTTATGTGTAATAATTGTGATAACTTTCATCCAGAGAGCCGTCACAAAATAAACCCCTTAATATGGTAATTGTTTTGTTGTGCATGAAATAGAAAATAATCATTCTTCTAGATGTATATAATTCTAGATTTATTTTCTCTTAAATGTAAGATGATTCTAAAACATTTCATATATTTGTGAGCTGGTCTTAAGACTGTGAACTTATATAAAGATTTACCATCACTTCCATTCTGAGGCTGTAAAGGCCGAACAGCAGGAGCTGGAGTCTGTGGAGCCTTTGACTGACCTATGAACCAGAGAACATCAGAACAGAACAAATGTCACAAACGTACTAAATAATAAACTCACAAAAGTCAGTCTTATCTGTTTAACTGTGTTTGTTTTGATGCGCTCTTACCCTCCACATAAGGAGTCGGGTCACCTATTTTCCCTCCCATTTGGTCAGCTGTCTTCACCACCTCCAAATCCAGAATAACGACCACTCGACTATAAATAACATCAAAAATAAACACCTGATATCACAGCACAGCCGTACGGAGTCAAATGATCACATTTTAACATTTAGAAGAGCAGCAGAGAAACTCATACCGGCCGTCCTTAAGAACATTGGTTACATGCCGTTTGAGCAAGCAGACACAATTGGGAGCCAACTGGTTCTGTTCAGCCATGGGATTCAGCTGTGTGGAGAGCATGAATGCTGCGACGAAGAAAAAGAATATAGATCAAATAAAAACAGATATAAGAAACACACAAACAACCTTAACAGTATGTACTTGCTGCAAACAAATGACTCTCTCTACAATTCTGATACAAGTTTACCTCATCCTTAAGAAAGTCATGGCATAACATCAATAACCATTAAAGGAGGATTACTGAAAAATCTACTATTTCTAGTGTTTCCATATATAAAAAAGTGTGTTCATATGGATGATACTGATGGTTTATATTTACATTTACATTTAGTCATTTAGCAGACGCTTTTATCCAAAGCGACTTACAATAGTCGAGGAGACAATGAAGCGGTAAATATCCGATACAACAAGTTAAGAGTTGAAGGTTCACACCAGACGCGAATGATGCTTGAACATTTAAGTTTCGCGAGTACAAATTGCCTCATTCGTATCCAACGTGCCATTCGCCCAGGGGGAGGGGCTTCTGTCAGGGGAACTCATCAATTTGTCAGAGGAAAAGTCATTTTATTGTAAAATAAAGCGATTAACCTTCATGTGACGGCTTTATTCATACTCTCAATGTGTGTATAGAGCTCATATTGAGTAAAGAGAATTTTTTTCTTCACTAAATTTCTTCCAGTAAATAAAACTTGTATTACTGTCTATGCTAAAGTATAATAAAAGTATAACAAATGTATAATGTGGATTTATGAAGCTGTTTCCACATAAAACCCTGATGACTTTCTTCTCCATGTTTGTTTTAGCTTAAGCAAGCTCCTGGTTGGTTCACGCGGCGCGAAATTTCGCCAAAGTTCAATTTTCTCAACTCACGCTTCATTCACCCCGTAGGAAATCTACTCGAGTCTCTGCATTGACTTAACATGTAACACTCATGCCTGACGCTCTATTCGCGTCTGGTGTGAACGCAGCATTAAAAAGACCTTTCAGTGAGACAAACTAACCAGAAAGTGATGCTTCATAACACAAGATTAGAATATAAACATTACTGTTTACATAAAAATATAGATTATTCAACAATATTCTGCATGTTTTAATTTTCAATCAAAAGGTTTAGCTGAATACTAAAATCATTAGAAAGATATTTCAGACTTACAGGACATGGTGTAAACGCCATCACTCATCATAAGACGAAAGCGGGACAAGCCGTTTCCTCCATCAAGCTTACGAATATTCTGCAGACAACATTTAATGCGTTTAGAAATATATATAATATAATATATATACATTGCAAACTGCTGTCAAATGTTTAACAATGTGTCAAAGAACAGATGTGTATATACTCTTAATTATAAGATGTCATTTTGTTTCATTATCGTGGATTATTTGTTAAAACCTAATGCAATTTTGTTGTGCAATAGCTAACACACATTATATGATATGATAATTAATTTATAAATAATTTGTCATGTACCAAAACTTGAAGAAGAGGACTGCTGACATCAGCTCCTTTAGACAGGGACTAAAAACACAAAAACACATAATTTATAACAAAAAACACATAATTTATATTAAAAAAGAACGCACATCATTTATGACCGAAATGCATATAATTTATGACCGAAACGCACATTATCATCTATAACCAAAACACACAACATCATATATAAACAAAACACACAACATCATCATCTATAAAGAAAACACACAACATCATCATCTATAAACAAAACACACAACATCGTCATCTATAACCAAAACACACAACATCGTCATCTATAAACAAAACACACAACATCGTCATCTATAAACAAAACACACAACATCATCATCTATAACCAAAACACACATCATCATCTATAAACAAAACACACAACATCATCATCTATAAACAAAACACACAACATCATCATCTATAAACAAAACACACAACATCATCATCTATAAACAAAACACACAACATCATCATCTATAAACAAAACACACAACATCATCATCTATAACCAAAATACACAACATCATCTATAAACAAAACACACAACATCATCATCTATAACCAAAACACACAACATCATCATCTATAACCAAAACACACAACATCATCATCTATAACCAAAACACACAACATCATCATCTATAAACAAAACACACAACATCATCTATAAACAAAACACACAACATCATCATCTATAACCAAAACACACATCATCATCTATAACCAAAACACACAACATCATCATCTATAACCAAAACACACAACATCATCATCTATAAACAAAACACACAACATCATCATCTATAAACAAAACACACAACAACATCATCTATAAACAAAACACACAACATCATCATCTATAAACAAAACACACAACATCATCATCTATAACCAAAACACACAACATCATCATCTATAACCAAAACACACAACAACATCATCTATAACCAAAACACACAACATCATCATCTATAAACAAAACACACAACATCATCATCTATAAACAAAACACACAACATCATCTATAAACAAAACACACAACATCATCATCTATAACCAAAACACACATCATCATCTATAAACAAAACACACAACATCATCATCTATAACCAAAACACACATCATCATCTATAAACAAAACACACAACATCATCATCTATAACCAAAACACACAACATCATCATCTATAACCAAAACACACAACATCATCATCTATAAACAAAACACACAACATCATCATCTATAACCAAAACACACAACATCATCATCTATAAACAAAACACACAACAACATCATCTATAACCAAAACACACAACATCATCATCTATAAACAAAACACACATCCTCATCTATAACCCAAACACACAACATCATCTATAAACAAAACACACAACATCATCTATAAACAAAACACACAACATCATCATCTATAACCAAAACACACATCATCATCTATAACCCAAACACACAACATCATCTATAAACAAAACACACAACATCATCTATAAACAAAACACACATCCTCATCTATAACCCAAACACACAACATCATCTATAAACAAAACACACAACATCATCATCTATAACCAAAACACACAACATCATCATCTATAACCAAAACACACATCATCATCTATAAACAAAACACACAACATCATCATCTATAACCAAAACACACAACATCATCATCTATAAACAAAACACACATCATCATCTATAAACAAAACACACAACATCATCTATAAACAAAACACACAACATCATCATCTATAACCAAAACACACATCATCATCTATAAACAAAACACACAACATCATCATCTATAACCAAAACACACATCATCATCTATAAACAAAACACACAACATCATCATCTATAACCAAAACACACAACATCATCATCTATAACCAAAACACACAACATCATCATCTATAAACAAAACACACAACATCATCATCTATAACCAAAACACACAACATCATCATCTATAAACAAAACACACAACAACATCATCTATAACCAAAACACACAACATCATCTATAAACAAAACACACAACATCATCTATAAACAAAACACACAACATCATCTATAAACAAAACACACATCCTCATCTATAACCAAAACACACATCCTCATCTATAACCAAAACACACAACATCATCATCTATAAACAAAACACACAACATCATCATCTATAAACAAAACACACAACAACATCTATAAACAAAACACACAACATCATCTATAAACAAAACACACAACATCATCATCTATAACCAAAACACACAACATCATCATCTATAACCAAAACACACAACATCATCATCTATAAACAAAACACACAACATCATCATCTATAACCAAAACACACAACATCATCATCTATAAACAAAACACACAACATCATCATCTATAAACAAAACACACAACAACATCTATAAACAAAACACACAACAACATCTATAAACAAAACACACAACATCATCATCTATAACCAAAACACACAACATCATCATCTATAAACAAAACACACAACATCATCATCTATAAACAAAACACACAACATCATCTATAAACAAAACACACAACAACATCATCTATAAACAAAACACACAACATCATCTATAAACAAAACACACAACATCATCTATAAACAAAACACACAACAACATCATCTATAAACAAAACACACAACATCATCTATAAACAAAACACACAACAACATCATCTATAAACAAAACACACAACAACATCATCTATAAACAAAACACACAACATCATCTATAAACAAAACACACAACAACATCATCTATAAACAAAACACACAACATCATCTATAAACAAAACACACAACATCATCTATAAACAAAACACACAACAACATCATCTATAAACAAAACACACAACAACATCATCTATAAACAAAACACACATCATCATCTATAAACAAAACACACAACATCATCTATAAACAAAACACACAACATCATCATCTATAACCAAAACACACAACATCATCATCTATAACCAAAACACACAACATCATCATCTATAAACAAAACACACATCATCATCTATAAACAAAACACACAACATCATCATCTATAAACA
>JAWHQN010000154.1:3981971-3994471 GCA_033220385.1 Triplophysa yarkandensis | reverse complement strand
TCTGTTATAGAGGCTTCTAAAATATCCTTCACATCCTGAGAAGGACAATGTGATGAAGGGGTCAAAGATCTCAACGTGTGTAAAGCTTCAATGATGTGACGGTGCATTGTGAGATCTTACTAATTCTGGTATTCTAGTCGTCAGCAGTCCATCAGCAGAATCAATAGCATCTTCCTGCAGTGAGAAAGACAGATTCGGTACGTTTGGAAGAAACGTGTTATATAGTTGATCAAGGAAAGTAAAAATGTAAAGTGCTTTACCGTCCAGCCTTGCTTGGCATAACAAAGAATGATGAATATCAGACGCAAATCCATGTTCTAACAGTTGATCTAAAATCCAAAAGATAACAAAGTGTGATTTATATTCTAAAATTGTGTTTACTGGCAGATGTGCTGTTGATACGAACAACAGATTTATTTTTTAAATCATTCCTCGAGTCAAAAAATCAAAGATCTTCTAGCTATTGCACAATTCTGTTTAAACATTCTGGATCTGTTCAAAGCATGATACAAGACACATATAAATGAATATTATAGAAAATATCTACATAAAATGGCCACGTTAAAAGTCTTTCTTTAAAAAAGCATCAAACACCTAAATCTACATAAATAGAAACCAAACCAAAAGTTGCCAACAGATTTAATAATTATACATTTTTTCAAGAGAAGTATTTATAAAAAGGGTTTAAAATATAATTAGCTGAAGAGCTTACCGAGTAAATCTTCAATGTGGGATCCAGGCCTGATTTGGGATAAAAACACACGAAATAGAGTTGGCAGTCTCTGTGTAGGCAGTTACATATCAACTTTCATTGATCTTCACCTCATGCAGCTCTCAGTACCTACCTCTTCATACTAAAGGATCAAATACTGAACTCCTGTGTGTACATCAGCCTATATCAAGCAGATGATCAGCTCAAACATTATAGAGCAATATGTGGTCAGATGTTGAATATGAGCTAACAAAAAACTGCTTGTTGAGAAATTTCTGAATGAGGAGGAGATGACAAACCAGAACTGTCAATACAGATTTGATAAAGGGCTTTATATATATATATATATATATATATATATATATATATATATATATATATATAGTTGTCCACAGGCTGCGAAGATCTCCAAAATGAAGAGAAGTTGAAAGGACCCACACATGGACGTTGACCCGATAGAGTAACATCTCTCGTGCTGTCAGGATCCAGTCAAAAACATTCAATCAAAACAACTGAATATATATTTAAGTCAATAAACCAGTTTAATATGTTTAGTCTTTTATTGTGCTTAAGAGATATTTTTGATCAATCTCTTCTACTGGAAATTCTTGATATACTTGGAAATGTTCATTTTCGCAAATATACAAAAAAGGGGAAAAAAGCACTTGCAATGAAATACAAAAGCGCAATGACTAACATTACTTCAGACAGCTTGTTGTGTGTGCTCTATTAAATGCACATTTGTCAAACTTTCAGGATCTTTTACAAAAAGTTTTATGGGACTTTGAAATGCATAAAATAATAATACAGAATATAACATTGATCTGTTTCAGCGTTTCATAATGATTAATAACCTTGGCTTGAATTTAACAGAATTAATATATATTGAAAGGTCAATGTTAAAACTGTATAGAAATGCTAGTGATGTATGATTTGGAATGCTAGAAACATGAATTGTTTTAAATGATGATGTTAAGTAAATGTTTACTGTGGTTGACCTAGAAGATGCTTCATAAAGTAATAATATAGATAATAAGCATAAGGCTCCAAAAGATATATATATATATAAATATTATGTATATACAAGCCTACATATTTCATATGTAAAATGTAACACATGATCATCTGAGAAGGGGTTAATGGTAAATTACTACATTATTCAAGGTTAATAAAGCAACAAATGCATCTATATATATTTGCAGTATATACTTTTCAATGTTAGAATTGGTCCAAATGTAGTATTTAGGACCGGCCCGTTGCTTATCTGGAGTTTACACTGAAATCCAGTGTACAGTAACAGAGTGATGAATCCTTTGTGATGTAACATTATGATCTCATTATGAGCTTTTGGTGCTTCATCAACGGAAGCCATTTAGAAAAATGTGCCAAATATGGACAACTACAAACGTCAGCCATGAGCAATGCATAGTCACAGAGGAAAACTGGTGAATGGAATCAGGGGATGTCATTGACCTGTGATTCTCACAGTGTTTGTGTTCACTCATAATGGAGAAGTTTAAACACTATAACCACATTAAGATCCTGAGCAGCTCATCTCAAGCATTCAACATAGATGTTTCTTTAGAAGAGAGTTGATTCTTGCATCCAGCAGCTAGTGCAGATTTGTGTGAAGCTTAAAAACTGTTAAAAAATTGATTGTATGGATTATAGGCTATATTTAGTTTTTGTCATTTACAAAAGTGAGGTTATAAATTCTCTAGAGCGAGGTTAATATGAAAACATCACTCTTTCTCTCTCTATGAAGTTCATTGTGCATGGCTGGAAAGTTCTTTCATTCCAGGGAGAAAGCCATTGGTGGAACAGCAAGCATACTGTATATATTTGTCTGAAAAAGATCCTGAAGAGTATATTCAAGCCAGAAGTCTGATGGCACCGTTATCAGAGCCAAGCAGCAGAAGTCTTCTGGTGGGCAGTACAGAAAGACTCGTGAGTGTACCACGAAAGTTCTCTGTGCTGAGTTTGGTGGATCCTGCCAGACTGGCTGTGTTGTCCAGAACAGAGTAAACCCAAATCTTGTTGGCAACCGTTCCCGCCACAATCTCAGCCCCATAAAGATCAAACGCATGAATGGGATCAGATGGGGTTCTGTACTGATGCAGCGGCTTGTGTTCCACATCTTTCCAAACGCTCAATGTGTGATCTGAAGAGGAACTAATAAGTAAATTTCCCTCAGCTGCCTACAAAATAACACACAAAGACATTCAAATCAGTTTCAAATGTGCACTAATTGTGAAAGTCGAGGTCATGTGCAGTAAACTGGAAGACTGATAATGAGTAACTCATTTCTGTATTTGTCCAAACATGAGCCTCAGGGATAGAGACAGACCTTTGACTTCACATGGTTCAATAAAGTTTGCTTAGTTTTGCTTTCTTGTCAACATTTTCGAATAAATCAACAAGGTACAACTTACTCACGGTACACGAGATCAAGCACTGACGGGAATAATGACGCTTTAATTACATTAGAAATTTACTCAATATCATAAAATCAGCCAGATCATGATGATTCACGCTTGCTTTAGCTTTTTTTTTTTTGCCATTTTATGCGACTTCCAGTAAGATATATATTTAAATCGTAATATCATATAACATTTCTGTATCAGAAACAGTTATATGTTATATTGGTAATGCAAACAAAGACTAACATTTCAGGTGCTTCACAACGCAGTTTCACAAACAGTGTTTAACAGTGTATTTATCATGACACATAAACCACAAACACACTTTTGAAAAACATTTGTCTAGGACTTCAGAGCATGCACAATTCTACATTAACCAATAATATTACTTCTTACTTTCATTTGCAGTATATCTCCCTCATGAGCGGGCCATCCTCTCAGCACAAGACCTGTCCTTGCATCCAGCAGTACTATAAATCCAGTGGAGAAACCTGCAGCAATGGTGCGTCCTCCGGGACTCACGGCCAGACACCGGATCAGTCCAGCGCTCATGTTACTGCAGGCTAGACGAAACTCATGCTGACAAGAAAATCAATCATCGGTCATGAAAATGCTAAGGATAAATGCACTGTATATTCAAACAACCAAACCCATGTTTCAAGAATTAAATCGACAACAACGTGTTTAGTAATAAAGTGTTTTCTATTCGATTGTAAACATAACTGTGAGAATTTCCTTCTATTTAAAGCATCAGTCAGAGCTGGCACTGCCTGATCTCCAATCTGTCTTCAAATTCATCCCAACTTCTTAGAGCAAACAATTCTCTAGAAACAGTTTTAGAGCAGACAGTTCTCTAGAATCTCATTGTAGTATAATCTGGAATTAAAGGCCCTGGAATGAGGTGATCATGTAATGTTTGTTAGACAGATGGAGTCAGTACCTGCAGGCCCGGTTTGCGTGGGTCTATAAAGCGCAGGACAGAGTCAGCGCTAGCAAACACCACACTGCAGTGAGGCGCTGGCATCGTGGTGACCGCCGTAATGGGATTCTTCCCATCCAAAGACTCATTACAACGTATATTCTTACCTAGTGAACAAAGGGATCATGTTAAAGCTGTCAGTCAAAACAAGAGCAATATTTATACAATCAATGTGACGCTTTTATTATTAAAATACTGTGAAGGAGAAATAACACACACATTTAGCTGTCAATCTTCTGTTAATCTTGTATACCTGTAGTGTATAATCGTGTTTTGCATATCTCAGAAAAGCTCTCGGACTGGTGCGTGGACGGGATTTTACAAAAGAATGGCCAATAAAAAACTTGTGATTTTATGAGGTCTGCAAGTTGAACATTTATAAAAAAAAGTCTTTAGCTGTAGGGGGATGTCTGGGGGGGAGCGCACTTATAATGCATGAAACAGCGTGATACCCCTCCTTTAAATCCTTGTGTAAATAATTGTGAGAAAGAATAAATGAAAACAGAGCTATACAGTATCTTTGTAAACTTTTATACATTTGTTTTAACGTCTTAATATGATATTCAATAACATGAAGTTATAAATATAAGGAAAACCGGCTCAATCTCATTCTTTGAAACACAAAACAACAGATGATGATCAAATAAGTTTGTTTTATTTTCTAACCTGTGAATTGATCCCAGAAATGCACAGTGCCGTCACAGCTCACCACTTCCTGTAAAGCCTCCAGCTGACCAACATAAAACACGGATTTACGATGCTCTGTGTACGTCAGCCGAGGTTCAACCTCTCGTGTGCCATCCCCATAGTTATAAAGCGGCCACAGCTTCACCGTCTTATCTTTACTGCCAGACAGGAAGTAATCCTCCCCTGCTAGAGGAGCGAGACACTTAGCTGTGCCTGAATGGCCCAGGAAACTCTGAAGACGAATTTGATGGAAGTGGAAATGCGAGTCCTGTTGGTTGAGACCTATCTCATACTGCCAATACGCCAGCCAGTTACCCTGAAGAGATCGACTACTGCGCGGTAGATCTTGCTTAAGTGCGCTGTCTTCTGGAGTCGGGCCCAGGACCCAAGAGGAGGAAAGAGAGAAAGATGGTCCAGATGAGGAGAGAACAGTGCTTGCCAGACTCATCTTAGGAGCGTGAGGCCGTCCCCATGTTTCTAAAGAGGACAGGCTTGGACTTCCACACGATTCGCTGTCCCGGAGTACTTGGATACGGTTCCCCACCAGATGGCTGCCAAAGGTACCAGACTCTGGCAGAATGTCTCCACCTACTGGTGTGGATGAAGAGGAAGGAGCAGGGAACGGACTGCGGCCCATATGCCGGCTCACGCTAGGAGACAAGCCTGCAGTTGATGTTTTCTGATCGCCAGTCGGGTTAGATTCTGGGCTACCTGGACTTGCTCTTTCATGATATGATTGAGCAAGACTCCAAACCAACTCATGATTGGGAACCAGTTTTCGAATTGCAGCATCACCTAAGGACATAAAAATACATGAAATCATTTTTAAATTATGTTTTTTAGGCTTTTCAGAAGAAAAGTGTTGTACCGATGAGACAGTAGAAAGGAATATATGACGCATAAGCCATTTCAGGATTAAACACAGCCTGAAGTTCTTCCAAAACTCCAAGTTCACAAGACACTTCTGTTCCATCAGGAAAGCACACATTCAGAAATGTACAGTCTCCAACCTCCCTACGCAGAGCACTTCCCATCTGCATACACAACAACACAATGTGTCCGATTTTTGCAATACAATTTTGCTAATGGATAAAGTTGCAAACTGCAGTTTTAAAATTTTGAACATCACATCATACATTGTACATGTATGCAATAACACTTAAGTATTACCTGACTTTGTAGACACTGCAGCATAGAGAAAACCTGAAAGAACCTGCAGAGAGTCTCTGCCATGTGCTGCTGAACCATCTCTCGACCGATACGTAGACAGATCAGTGCCATAAGACTCAGAGTCTTCAGACACACAGCAGAACGAGTCTGAACGCCACTGGGAAACCTATACACAGACACACATATCAATCAAGTACAATAATCCACTATAGCAGAAATGTAGCTTTAGGTTTTAAATGAATGCCAGGACAGCTTATATGCTCGCATTTACCCCATCTTAGTTGAAGTTAACAAATCTAACAGCGGCTGCAGAACATCCTGATTAATCTTCATCAGCATATCCATCAATGTGGTGTCTGACAGGAACACTATAATCTTCTGAGTAAGCACTACAGCACCTAAAAGCCCTGCTTCCTTCCTAGTGTTCAAACGACATGATGACGGCGGAGACACCTGAAACAATTACAGATCACAAAGCACTTTCTTCAACTCCTTTATCTTCAGGATTTTCAAAAATATGTTTTATAAGTAATTTGATCAAATTAACACAGAAAAACTGTATACGCCCCACATTAAAGTTAGTAACATGCACAAAGTGAAAGAAAATTCTGATATAATTTTTTCTTCTCCAAAACACAAAAGAAAACAGAAGATATTTTGAAAAACTTTGGAAGCTGTTCAATAGTTGTACCCATTCACTTCTAATGTATGAACAAAAACCATTGTAACTGAATGTGTATCACTTTTGTTCTGTACCCAAAAGTTTTCTGAAGAAGAAAGTAATTTATACAATTTTCATTCTGGGTTAACTGTCACTTTAACAAAAACAACATTTTGTCTTTAACGGGTATTCTGTATGACAGATTTAGAAACTCACCAGGTAACCAATGTAAGGTAGATACTGGTAGGTCAAAACAGGTTCTCCATAGAGATGTGCTATGTAAATAAGAGACTCAAGAACAGGTCGTGCAGTCTGATCACCTACAACCGGCTTTTTCTCATATACACTTCCAACATTCTCAAGGCTGTTTTCCTCATTCACTGATAGCACAAACTGATGTTTGTCAGGCCCTAAAAACATAGAAAAAACTGTTTAAGCAGAAATTACAAATAAATTTTAGGTACAAGAAAATATTTACCTATATAACATGTAGTGAGGAGTCGCAGCAAGTTCCTAGCAATATACCGAGACGTCAATGTCGGCCCCAGTTTTGCAGACAGCCATCTGACAGTTTTGCATACAGTGTCTGTAAAACAAAATGTATTAAAATATAATACAGAAACGCAGTTTGCTAAAATAAAGAGTTTTTCTTACCTAACAAAATCTTGTGTTCTTTCTCCTCAGAGTCTTCTAAAGGGTCATTATCATTCTCCTCCTCCTCCTCCTCCTCCTCCTCTATGTTCTTCTCTGGATGTCCGTGCACCATTCCATTCATTACATCTCCCTCAAGAGTGGTTACAGTTGCTTCAGACTCCTTCATGCAGACTGAAAGAGTCATTTCAAGACTGGGAACCCTTTGCACCGTAACCTCCCGGTCTTCCACTGTCTCCTCATCTTCCAGCTCTCCACCATCCTCTCCATCGCTAGCTTGCTTCAGATCTTGACTGCTGTCAGCTGACTTCAAACTTGCGTGGTCTCCGATGGATACCTCACTGGCGCTGCTCTTGTCACTTAATTTCCCAACACTGAGAGACTCTTGGTCTTGGTCTTTGTTTGCTGAGTTTTGGCTCTGTTGTTTAGTCGTGCCTCCAGGTGTGCTATTATTCATGTAAAAGCCATTCTGAAAGTCCTCACCTTCGTTTAGAAAAACCTGGTCATTGAGACTGATGCCTGAGGAGTAATCCACCAATCCTTGGTCTCCAACAACTCCAGCACTTCCACCTCCGCTGCCTCCTCCAACTTTACTGGACGACGAAGCGGTAGTCAAACTGCCATCGCCACACTCATAGTCCTCCTCTTCCTCATCTAAAGCACCAACAGCTCCGCGTAAAACCTTAAGCCCCCCCCATTCAGACCCTGTAGTTGTGCTGCAGCTCTCAAATCCTATGATGACCTGCAGAACATGTGGAAGGAGGCTAGATAGAAACTCCTGCAGACCCAGTCTGACAATAAGCTGTAGCACAAAGCAATCTGTGTACAGATAAAAGCGTCCTCGAAGGCATCTGGGATTCTCGTACACACCTACAAGAGGCTTTAGTAAATACTTGGCGGCATTGCGAGGCCCAAGAACCCTGGATACAGGCTCAAATAGGTACCAGGTAGCATAAACTGCAGTGGACTCCTCTAACATCAAAGACAAGAGGAAGGGTAAGAGTATTTCAAGCCCCTCAGTGGTTATGTCGCCCTTTAGAAGGGTCTCAAGCTGTTGCCATAGGTTAAACACAATGTCTCGACCCTGAACACTGTTGATGGACTCCATTTTGGAATGGTAAGAGAATATGAATCTGTGCAGTGTTGGGAAATAAGATGGAAAGGGAAAAGGGGATAAAATGGGACTCAGGAGTTGCCAAGGATTTGGTGGTGGGAGGCCTTCATATATAGGGTAATATCTGAAAAGAAATGGCAGTCCTTGTGGGTTTAAGGTGGAAGTCTCAGAAGAGTGCATATGGACTTGCAAAATCGTCTCTATTGCATGGTGGAGTGGTAGTGGAACATCACGAAAGTTTGTGGAGCACAGTTTTAACACTGCTTGAAACCGATCACTCAAGCTTGCCCCTGGCCTCAATCCCCGCAGTTTTGATGAATAAAAAATCTCAGAAATAAGGACACCCAGTGCTTGCACATCTCTCTGAAAAAGATCTGTAAATGACAAAACATGTCTTGAGTCCTTCTTGTTCTTTGTGTGTTCATCTACATGTTGGACTTGAAAGTGTAACCCTTTTACCAAAAAGTTGTTGAGCTTTTCTAACTTTTCCAAAGGCTGTAAAGGGTTGAATCCATCTGGCATGCTTATCTTAAAACTTTCCAGATTTGAAGGCTGCGGTCTTTTGCTCACAGAGGTTGGTCTCTGTAGCATGGATGGTCGTATGCCCGATGATAAAGCATTTGAGAGACTTCCGTCACCAGGAAAAGATCCATGAGAGGGGGAAATGGCCAAAGCCACATTGTCCATAGTTTTTGGAACAGAAACTGGAAGAGAAGCTGATGATGTTGACCCACTAAGATCTAAGGCTTCCATCGCTTGCTCTAGATCTTCATCTCGACCTACCACTGACCAGGCACTGGATTCACATCCGGTTGCTTCAGGAACCAATCCATCCAAACCATCCACCATGGTCTCAAGAGGTGGAATCTGCCATGTTTTGACACTGACAAGACCAAAGTGAGGAGGTTCTGGAAGTGAATACTGGTAAGGTGCAAGACGAGGCGGATGAGGATGGTCAAACAGTTGCACCACACCATAGCTGGTGAGATGAGTGTGGTTATCAACCAAGTGCAAGCACACATTCTTAGCTTTGACGGCTTCTTTACCTAACAGCTTGTAGCCAAACGTAAGATCAATCCAATGGTGCAGTTGCTTAGAGACTTCTCGACTTTCCAGCAACTGTCTATGCATGGAAATAAACTCCTCATATGAGTTACACCATGGAGGTACATCAAGATCAGGCATGTCTGGATGGATGGAGCGGAATATAGAGGGATCTGTGTAAAACTCCGGGATGCATTCATCTGGGGTCCAACTCTGAATACGTTCCATACTAGCTGGATATTCATTGGGCTCCCACTGGGAACGAACATGACTGCACAGTACAGATTTGGGTGTTCGTCTGGCTTTGTAGACGTAATAGGTGATATCTGAAAGCACGTCTGAAATGTGATGGGGAAAGTGAAGATGATCCAACTGTCCTGAGCCACCGGGTCCTATTGGATCTGGAACAAAATGGCTTTCACCACTGCGATGTGCCGCTGCTAGAGCCTCTTTAGTCATTTCATAAGTAAAGTCTAGCTGTTTGTCACCCTTGTTTAAACGAAATTTTGACTTCTTTAGATCGCGGAACCTCCCATATGGCACAGTGAAATCAACGACCCAAGGTAAGACAGGGTGATAGTTTGGGTCTCCCTCTCGTCTTCCAGCCAATCGATTTAGTTCCATCAGATAGTGAAAGTTGCTTACTCTGCCGTGGACCCAGTCTAGCACCAGCGACTTGAGTTCATCCAGACAATTCTGACAAAGACTTCCATTCACATCACTATGATGTTTGTCATTCGCTATAATACTTGTTTGGCCTTGACTTTCTAATAAAACTTGCAAGGCATTCTTGTACTCTCCAAACTTTTCATAATGTACCAATGAGATCTTAAGGCGACAACAAAGTTGCTCATCAACTGTGATGTCTAGTAATGAGAGCTCTCCACACAACAGCCCTGAGGCATGACACTCACGCATAGCTATGAGAAGCTGGTACAAAATGAACAATATCTTAGCATTGCTGTTAGCCAGTTTAGATGGACTGTAGGTGACAATGTCATGAACTGTGTACTGTGTGTATGGAAGAACCACATACAGAACCTCATCTGACTCCAGCAAGCATTCTGCAGGGAGCACATTTGGACATGAACTTGGGCAGCAGGATGGTAATGGAGTCTCTTTCTCTTTCTCTTTGGCTGGAGATAGGGATGGTGATATTCTCTCGGTAGAGATAAAGCAGAAGCCAAAGAGTTTCTGTAAGGCTTGGCGAACTGCATCTATAGCCAATACTTGTGTCTGCTCAATGGAATCTGCATACGGTTGCACATGATTCATGTAAGCTTCTCGCCACAGATTTCTATAAAAGAAATAAAAAAGGGAAGAATAAAGAACATCTTAACAATAAAAAATGTTTCCTGGCTAATTTATATCTACATATGAAGAGTTTATTTGCAAGTAAGGATAAATTCTGTTCAGGTTTTTATTGTGTTAGCTTTACTTTTCGTTATATTTACTTAATCTAATTGTAAAAGACATTAAAAGTAACATGATTTTCAAAAAGAAAAAACAGGGGTTATTTGTTTTGTAAATGAATTCTTCATACACATATTTAAAAGTAAAGTATATTTTTAAAAATACATTGTATACTTTGTATCTTGATTTAATGTTGTATTCCTTATTAAAGAATCCAATTACTAAACTATACAACATCTTGATTAATTTTTCATTAAATAAATGTGAAAGAATACAAAACTGTACCTGAAATTAGACTGAGATACTCCTTGCATTAGAGTAATGAAAGAGTCCTGGGACAGTCCCTCTACATTTTCACTTGTCTCCCTGGCTAGCCGGTATCCCAGTTTACTTTTCCTAAGGCCTTGGATACAAACACGTGTCCATCCAGATGGCAGTTTCATCTGAGAGCGCTGGAGAAGTGTGCAGATTTCCCCTTCAGTGAAGCTCTCATACCTGGCACAGCGAGTAACTCTCTTGTTTCTCAGAGCCATCAGCCAGCGAGTCGGGACCAGCACCACCAGTTCATTGATCCGTTGACTTGGTCCAGTCTGTCGTGGATCAATACCCAGATCTCTCTCCAGTGCTGTTGCTAACCACTCCATCATCTCTGTCAGTCACTTATTAACACCTATGAGAAACTAAAAAACAAAATAAAACATTAGAAGCAGAAGCAAGACACTAACATAAAATAAATACTCCAATAATGATATCGAGTTTCTGTGAGAAATGTTACATACAACTATCAAATGAAAATAATAATGATAATTTAATGAAATGATAGCATTATTATTCTGAGTGAATGTGGTGATGTCAAATATCAATATATCATGAATATTAATATTACATTTATGTTATACAATAGAGTTTCTCTCTCTCTCTGGTCTCTCTCTCTGTCTCTCTCTCTGTCTCTCTCTGTCTCTCTCTCTCTCTGGTCTCTCTCTCTGTCTCTCTCTGGTCTCTCTCTCTGTCTCTCTCTGTCTCTCTCTCTCTCTGGTCTCTCTCTGGTCTCTCTCTGGTCTCTCTCTCTCTCTGGTCTCTCTCTGGTCTCTCTCTCTGTCTCTCTCTCTCGTCTCTCTCTCTGTCTCTCTCTCTCTCTGGTCTCTCTCTCTGGTCTCTCTCTCTGGTCTCTCTCTCTGGTCTCTCTCTCTGGTCTCTCTCTCTGTCTCTCTCTCTCTCTCTCTCTGTCTCTCTCTCTCTCTGGTCTCTCTCTCTGGTCTCTCTCTCTGGTCTCTCTCTCTGTCTCTCTCTCTCTCTGGTCTCTCTCTCTCTCTGGTCTCTCTCTCTCTCTGGTCTCTCTCTCTGGTCTCTCTCTCTGGTCTCTCTCTCTGGTCTCTCTCTGTCTCTCTCTCTCTCTGGTCTCTCTATGGTCTCTCTATGGTCTCTCTCTGGTCTCTCTCTGGTCTCTCTCTCTCTCTGGTCTCTCTCTGGTCTCACTCTCTCTCTGGTCTCTCTCTCTCTCTGGTCTCTCTCTCTGTCTCTCTCTCTCTCTGGTCTCTCTCTGGTCTCTCTCTCTGTCCTCTCTCTCTGGTCTCTCTCTCTGGTCTCTCTCTCTGGTCTCTCTCTCTGGTCTCTCTCTCTGGTCTCTCTCTCTCTCTGGTCTCTCTCTG
>JAWHQN010000154.1:3969362-3981471 GCA_033220385.1 Triplophysa yarkandensis | reverse complement strand
GGAGGATGGAGAGAGTGATGCTGAAGAGAGGAGGATGGAGAGAGTGATGCTGTAGAGAGGAGGATGGAGAGAGTGATGCTGAAGAGAGAGTGATGCTGAAGAGAGGAGGATGGAGAGTGTGATGCTGAAGAGAGGAGGATGGAGAGATTGATGCTGAAGAGAGGAGGACGGAGAGAGTGATGCTGAAGAGAGAGTGATGCTGAAGAGAGTGATGCTGAAGAGAGGAGGATGGAGAGAGTGATGCTGAAGAGAGAGTGATGCTGAAGAGAGGAGGATGTAGAGAGTGGTGCTGAAGAGAGAGTGATGCTGAAGAGAGCAGGATGGAGAGAGTGATGCTGAAGAGAGGAGGATGGAGAGAGAGTGATGCTGAAGAGAGGAGAATGGAGAGGAGTGATGCTGAAGAGAGGAGGATGGAGAGAGTGATGCTGAAGAGAGGAGAATGGAGGGAGTGATGCTGAAGAGAGGAGGATGGAGAGAGTGTGATGCTGAAGAGAGGAGGATGGAGAGAGTGATGCTGAAGAGAGGAGGATGGAGAGAGTGATGCTGAAGAGAGAGTGATGCTGAAGAGAGTGATGCTGAAGAGAGGAGGATGGAGAGAGTGATGCTGAAGAGAGAGTGATGCTGAAGAGAGGAGGATGGAGAGAGTGATGCTGAAGAGAGAGTGATGCTGAAGAGAGCAGGATGGAGAGAGTGATGCTGAAGAGAGGAGGATGGAGAGAGTGATGCTGAAGAGAGGAGGATGGAGAGAGTGATGCTGAAGAGAGAGTGATGCTGAAGAGAGGAGGATGGAGAGTGTGATGCTGAAGAGAGGAGGATGGAGAGAGTGATGCTGAAGAGAGGAGGATGGAGAGTGTGATGCTGAAGAGAGAGTGATGCTGAAGAGAGTGATGCTGAAGAGAGGAGGATGGAGAGTGTGATGCTGAAGAGAGGAGGATGGAGAGAGTGATGCTGAAGAGAGGAGGATGGAGAGAGTGATGCTGAAGAGAGCAGGATTGAGAGAATGATGCTGAAGAGAGAGTGATGCTGAAGAGAGGAGGATGGAGAGAGTGATGCTGAAGAGAGGAGGACGGAGAGAGTGATGCTGAAGAGAGAGTGATGCTGAAGAGAGTGATGCTGAAGAGAGGAGGATGGAGAGAGTGATGCTGAAGAGAGAGTGATGATGAAGAGAGGAGGATGGAGAGAGTGATGCTGAAGAGAGGAGGACGGAGAGAGTGATGCTGAAGAGAGAGTGATGCTGAAGAGAGTGATGCTGAAGAGAGGAGGATGGAGAGAGTGATGCTGAAGAGAGAGTGATGATGAAGAGAGGAGGATGGAGAGAGTGATGCTGAAGAGAGAGTGATGCTGAAGAGAGGAGGATGGAGAGAGTGATGCTGAAGAGAGAGTGATGCTGAAGAGAGGAGGATGGAGAGAGTGATGCTGAAGAGAGAGTGATGCTGAAGAGAGGAGGATGGAGAGAGTGATGCTGAAGAGAGGAGGATGGAGAGAGTGATGCTGAAGAGAGGAGGATGGAGAGAGTGATGCTGAAGAGAGGAGGATGGAGAGAGTGATGCTGAAGAGAGAGTGATGCTGAAGAGAGAGTGATGCTGAAGAGAGAGAGTGATGCTGAAGAGAGAGTGATGCTGAAGAGAGAGTGATGCTGAAGAGAGAGAGTGATGCTGAAGAGAGAGAGTGATGCTGAAGAGAGAGAGTGATGCTGAAGAGAGAGTGATGCTGAAGAGAGAGAGTGATGCTGAAGAGAGGAGGATGGGGGGTGAAGATGAAGCGTGTGTGGTTGGAGGGAAAGAGAGCGACTCGAATGGGAACAGAGGGAGCTGGACCCAGCTTAAGTTTTCCTAAAAATGACACTCCGAGGTTTTTTAAATACAAGTTTTCTGTCTTTTGAAGGTTTTGATGAGTTGGACGACAGAGATTGTGGGATTCGAAACCAAGGAACACAATTTTAAAAATGATGTTCGTTTTGAATGCATCCGAATACTTAAAATTCATAAGATAAAGGCACTTCCATGTAACCAATCCTGAAGTCCAGCACATTTCTAAGCTGTGAGCTCCGGGAGAAAAAACTGCTTATAAATCATTACAACAGCACATGACATTACAATAATTACATTTATGAACAGTTTTCTCTTCGGTTGATTGGTTTTGATGATGAATTGCATATATTTGCAGGTGTAGGTGGATAGAGAGGATTTCCCGCGGGTCCGGCCCCGGATGGACGGGATGATGGAGCAGGTGCTGACTCAGATACCCATATCTTATGGAATGTGTGGAGCACACAAGTGCTGAGAGAGGATTTCTGTAGTCTCTGGTAAAGAGGCCGATCGCTGTGACCCAGATACATCATTCAACCTTCATCACAAAACTGATTATTTTATCACAGAGAGAGAGAGAGAGAGAGAGAGAGAGAGAGAGAGAGAGAGAGAGAGACAGAATATCTATCTATAGTCCTCACTGAGTAGGCCGGTAGTACTACAGCACGTTTGCTCTCTCGCTCTTTTACAGCAAGGTCCATGCACGTAAAACATGATCAATGGAGCGCTTACATTCCGCAGTTTAAAATAAACACACACACACACACACACACACACACACACACACACACACACACACACACACACACACACACACACACACACACACACACACACACACACACACACACACACACACACACACACACACACACACACACACACACACACACACACACACACACACACACACACACACACACACACACACACACACACACACACACACACACACACACACACACACACACACACACACACACACACACACACACACACACACACACACACACACACACACACACACACACACACACACACACACACACACACACACACACACACACACACACACAACACACACACACACACACACACACACACACACACACACACACACACACACACACACACACACACACACACACACACACACACACACACACACACACACACACACACACACACACACACACACACACACACACACACACACACACACACACACACACACACACACACACACACACACACACACACACACACACACACACACACACACACACACACACACACACACACACACACACACACACACACACACACACACACACACACACACACACACACACACACACACACACAATCCTTCAGAAAACTCTGATGCTAAACTTAAAAGTGATAGTTCACCCAAAAAAGAAAATTCTGTAATTTAAAGTTCTGCTTGGACATCAAACCTCTATGACTTTCTTTCAAAAAATAAGATATTTTGAAGAATGTTGATAACAGAACAGCAATGCCACCTTGTACTATTTTATTAACACAGAACCCGTGTTGGAGTAAAGTCAATGGATGCCAGTTCCCAACATTCTTCAAAATATAAAATTGGAGTGCTTTTTTACAATGTGCTGCCAGTTAGCGGTGAGCAGTGTGCATTGCACATCTCCACAAATAAAGCTTACAGAGAGAGAGAGAGAGAGATAGAGAGAGACCAGAGAGAGAGAGAGAGAGAGAGAGAGAGAGAGACCAGAGAGACCAGAGATACCAGAGAGAGAGAGAGAGAGAGAGAGAGAGAGAATGTGTGTGATCATCCTGCATTATTTATGAGCCCACAAACCTGCAACCACTCACATAAACACACCCAACCTTTCCAACAAACCATCTATGAACAAACTGAACATTCAACTAAATACCTTCTATACTGAGCCCGAAGACAGCCAGAGAACACATGCACCTCACATCAACATGATCTCAGTTTCTCATCCAGGAACAGCTCATGTGAGTGTCGGCTTTAGTTCACCAGAGGGCAGCGCGACAGCAAAGAATAAAGTATTTATAAAAGAGAAATATTCAAGGAATGAAGTAGAAGAGGAAAGCACAATGAAAAGTGTGGGTATATAGAGTTAGAATGAAATAGAAAAAGGAACATGGAGTGGAAAAGTCTTGGATAAATTAAATCATAATGTCAAATAAACCCAGAGAGCACCCGTACAATCTACATCACTAAAGTATTATATGCATGTTTGGGAAAGTATAAACATTCTTCCAAATATATTTCCTTGTGTTCATCAGATTCAAAACAAAGAAATGTTTACAAATTTGAAACTCAATGGTGAGTAAATGATGACAACATTTTGACTTTTGGGTAACTATCTCCTTTAAATGGACAGCATGAGCAAGAAAAATGCAATGTTTACAAAATCGTAAACAATGAAATCGATCATGTTCTCTAAATACACATTTGAAACAAATGTCACGTTGGCACATCACAGAGGTGAATCACTGACGTTGTGGTAACGCAACGGCATCCCTGCAGTGACACAAGAACAGTTTCCATGGTAACCGATGTTGAGAAGTAGCTGTGATAACACATCGGCATGGGAAACATGCCCAGTTAACACAGTTTTATTTGAGGGTTTGTGTACAGATGTGATGGTTTTGATAGGAGAATAATCAGACACATCCACTGTCATATTCATAGGGTTAAAACAGCGACTGTTTGAAAATCAAGGTCAGGCTGCTATAAATAACCACGGTCATGAATTATTTCTCACACACATGCCGTTTCTCTAGCCAAGCCCTAAACAAGTACATCTGAGGACCACGCTTGCAAAATGAACACAATGGTGATGCGGTTTCCATGGCAACAGAGGAAGTGCTTTCATCTCAGTGATGCAATTAATACGAAATTACATTTACTCAATACTTATCATTCTGAGCAGTAACGATATCAAGTGTTCTTGAGTCTGTTACTCGTGTGTTTCTATCCCATAAGACAACGGTCACTGCTACAGCCGTGAGATTTCAGCTTTGAGAGCCAACCGCTGGTTTGCAGTATAAACTGAAGTAAACCAAATGAAGTAAGAAGTGGTTAAAACTATGTCAAACAACATGAGGGAATAATGAAGAGTCTTATTTCAGGAGGGAGAGAGTTGGATTCTGAGATCACACATAGAAACTGACCAACATCCCACAATACAACCGTGGCACGACAACCACAATTTTCACTCTAACAGCAATGATGATGGTCACGCAGAGAGCAGGTGGGTGTTGTGGTGGTCACCAACCCACAGTATGAGTAATAGTACTATTGATGCTTGTAATAGAGTTTTAACCTGGTTAAACTGTTCACTTTAATAAAATATTTTGTGTGAGCTTAGTTAATATCACAAAAATATACAGTTATGTTAACTCAATGTAATAGTTTATAAACAATTTAAATCTATTGGGTAAAAACAATTATTTTTTTAAATGTACAATTTTATTTATGTTATAAAAAGTGTTTCTTTAACAAATAAATATTTGTAAAACTAACCTTACAATATTGGTGAATACAAGTATATTTTAGTTAATATCAATTCAATTCAATTATCAGATTAATATCAGATTAACTTTTTTGTTACATATACAAAAAAACTAACAGTATATTTACTTAATTTCCTTTTTTAACTGTTTCACAAAAATATCACAGTAATTCTTTTCTTTTTTTTTTAAATCACTTTTATCAAGACAAGTCTTTTAACATTAGATGAAAATAAAACATATCATAACCTCCTAAACGCTTTGGTAATGCCTTTACCTCACGAAATGTAAACATTGGTCCAGTGGGTTTCGTTTGGACGATTTTTTAAATCTTACTTAAATCTACTAGATGTTTTTAGTTTAAGGTTTGTTTCTTTTTAGACCATTAAAATACAGAACAGTGATCAACTTAAGTGATCTATACTATTTTTGATAAAACATTTACAATTATAGAGGGAAAGTATAAATAGAATTATATTTGTTAAATTCACACAAACTGAAACCTAAACATTAATATCTGTGTTCACGTGCACATGTTTGTCTAATCTATGAAAGATGAACACAAATGAAATATGTCAGAAACAGACTGGTGTTATGTGGCCCTTTAAAGACTCGTTTAAAATCCAAGTTTAGAGGCAGACAGTTTCTACAGACTTTAAGAAAAGTGAGTGAGTGAGTGAGTGTGAGAGAGAGAGAGAGTGTGTCTGCAGTGTCTCACCGGTGACGGTGTCGCTCGGTTCGGTTCTCTGTGCGCACAGACACCGCAGCATGTGCGCTCCTTTCTGCCGGAGCAGCCGCGCAATCCTCATTTCAAAATCCCGTCACACACAGCACCGATCACAGAGTGTCCTTCATCCTCAGCATCAGCATCATCTCATGCGCTCTGGTCCTTCTTTCATCACTCGTTACATGGGATCTTTCTCACGATCATCTTGAGGAAGACCCTTAAATCCTGCAGGATTATCATCCTTCTGAGCTAATGCCTCTTCTTCAGCTTCGCGTGGAAGACGCCGAGCATCATCTTGATGCGTGACTGATGACGTAACCATGGAGACGTGGTGAGGGTTATGAGACACTTGGGGGCACCAAAAAACCATTAGAAACTTTTGGTACCCCGTCGATGACGTCACTGCACCGGGATTCCCGTGACGTGGGTGGGTTACTGTGGACTCGCCCGGAATTCGTTTATATCATTGCTGCAGTCATGTTTTATAAATATACATTACAAAATCAATAAACCTTATCAGTTTAGTATTACTCATATTTTTGTGATTTTTTTAGGGCCTATATCTATACTAAATGTAGCATCGAGGTTAATGTTGATACATGAATTAAGTTTTAATATTAAAACTTGCTTTCTTAACTAATTGTACAATATAAACTAATTTCAATTGTTTAAATGTCTTTTAAATATTAAGCAATACAATATGATATAAACATAATGTATACTTTTTGATAAAAGAAAGAATGCACGCTTAAATAATTTACTGGTGACATATGAATATAATAATTTTAGTTAAATAAGTAATAAAGAAATACAGTCCATAATTAACTAAACTTAAAAATCTTTCTTCTACAAAACGAATCTTGTTAACCAGCATCCATTTATTACATTGTTATTTGGCTATCAGAAGTAAATGGATGGCACTGACATTAAGTTACCAACATTGTTCAAAGTATATCCTTTTGTGTTCTATTAAAGCAGGTCATTAGATGAAGAAAACCAGTGGTGAGGAAATGATGAAAGAATATTTTTTAACTGCAAACATATGATAAAAGCCAAATTTAAAGAAAATGAGCTTGTCATGTCATTTTTTTGTGTATTGAACCTATTCTCTGCTTCATCAATGTTTCATGTCAAATCACTTTTTTTTGCTACAACATACAGTTTTAGCCTAAAGGTGACATGTCCTCTCGACCGATCATAATTCATTCGACACGATCCAACATGACAATGCTTTTGTTTGTGCAAGTGTTTGTTTGTGCTCAATCTTCCAAATGAGTGTTTTACACTCTATTAACACTTTTGATGATCTGGATGAGAACTACACCTGAAGATAGAAAACACAGATTGGATGTTTGCCTTTATTTGATGTATATTAATTTATAGTTAATTTATATAGTTAAGTCCCTGATGTCATGTGTTTCATGTTCTCTTGTTGTGTTATGTTTTTCTCTTGGTTTTTAAGACATTAAGAAAAGGTGGCGTTTTTTTAAAATATGTATATATATTTATACCTTAAATATATAATAGACATTATTGTTGTTTCACTTAACAACACTTGTTATCATTTTAAAAGAGTAAATTGAATATTAACAAAATGTAAGCATATATATATATATATATAGTGGTGTTCTTTCACCACTACTCACCATAATAACTTATAGAAGGACTTATAGAACACAAAAGAAGACGTATATCATATATTGTCCATCAGGTTCCATGCTACCGTCCTTTATTTTGTTGCTCTATTGAAATGACTCTGTTAAAATGTGAAATGACTTTTTAAAGGATGTTTTCTCTTTAGCACAGCAATTACGAGGTGAGGAAATATTTGCCTCCGACACTACAATGAGAAAACACAGCTGTACACACACATGTACACCAACACACATGCACACACACTCACACACTGAATAACGTGAATGAAAACATGTCCCGCCAACACACATCGAATGACTTCACCACAACAAAAAGAGCTCAGAGTCCTTCAGCATTACTATCAAGTCAAGACCACCCGAAGAAACCCATAGGTCATGATATTTCAGAGGAAAGAATGGTGTGAGAAACACGAGAGTGTAATCCATACACCTATCTGTGTATTTATACACCGCGTTGAGCTCCTTTTACAGCTGTCAATCACAACACACACACACACACAAGCGCACACAAAGATCAATTCTTTTCTGAATTTCTCTAAAAATGACACACACACCTCTTATTTCAAACACATCAAACACAACGATGACACTTCGTGGATTCACCTCAAACTTCAACGTGATTTAACTTGTAGTCAACACAGCTATCCTAAGACTGAAAAGATCCATAGATGTCATGCAGCAGAACTCTCAAATAATCTTAAGAACTGTCAAAAGACACACAAAGCAACACCACTGCTATTAAACAAAAAAGAGCATAAAATAGAACCACAGAGTGTTTATGACACATGATGTGAGCACTCGCTGTGACCGGACGCCATCAGTACTTCAGAGAAACTGACCGGGTTCAGTGTTGATGATCTTCGCCGGTCCTTCAGCTTCCTCTTCATCTTCACCTTTATCGCTGTTAGACAGCAGACGGCGGATCAGACTACAGTAACGTGTCATCACCGCGCACACACACACTACACGTCTGTTTCTCCCTGTAGTCTTGTGTGTGTGTTTATCTGTATTATGAGTTTTTCCAGACTGATGTCTCTAGACTTCTCTCTCTGTATGTAAAACATCTGAATGTACATCGAATGACTGTGTCTGTGTGCCTGTGATATTTGCCTGTGCAAATCTATCTGTGTGTGTCTGGGGGGGGGGTGTGTGTCTGTAACAGAGACGTGTGTGTCAGCCTCAGTACAGTGTGTGGGGTGCTGTATATTCTAAATAACTGTTGAAATGTTATGTTGAATAATTATTGGTTGGTTGTCACAATACAAGCTTACATTGGTGTGTGTTTGTGTTAGTTTGTGTTTTATTTTAGCATTATGATTTCACACATACCAACATTTATAGTTAAATCGCTTAAAATCTCTTTAAATTATAATACGAAATAGCTTGGTATTTAGGTATTATTTCCTGAAAAAGGATTTATTTTATGCGTGTTTATTCTAAGAAATAATTTATTGAATAATTAAAACGTAAAAAACATTTATTTTTCTTACCAAGATGGCTTGGATATTTGTTCTTGTTTAAAGCTTAATTCTGAAAAACAAAAAGGCTAAGAGTTTTTTGCAGTGTAACTGCTTCCAACACATGCACATGAGAACACAAACTTTCACACCAAAATCAATTATGAACAATTAAGTTTGGTGTTTACGTTTGGTTGGGGTTGTGTAACAGATGGAAAGCGTCTATTCTGAGAGTGTAAGTTAGTGTTACTGAGCGACGGCTATTTATAATGTTGTTTACAGACAGAAAGTGCTGTCCTTAAACATTATTCCATAACACACACACATAAGAGCACATACAAACACAAACACACACACAAACACACACACAAACACACACACACACACACACACACACACACACACACACACACACACACACACACACACACACACACACACACACACACACACACACACACACACACACACACACACACACACACACACACACACACACACACACACACACACACACACACACACATACACAGCTTCATTAAGTGATGTGTGAGTTTATGTATGTCGTCATGGAGATCATGTGTGTGTGTGTGTGTGTGTGTGTGTGCGTTGGCGTGCGTGCGTGCGTGCGTTATTCTGAGGTCGAGCACTAGAGGTCTCTACAATCTCACGGCGCCGTCAGGATCATTTCAGGCCATCGTGACTTTCACTGTGACACACTGTGTTCTGACCGACTGTAAGACAATAAGTGTGAGACAATATTTCTGTTCCTGTTAAAAGCACAGCCACTCAGTTCGTTGTCTTTTTGAAATCATATGATCACGTGTTTCATTGAATGAAAGTAAATCGTTGCTGGTATTCGGATTGATAACAGGTTTGTGAGGATTGTGTTTATGTGGCACAAACAATTCTGAAATAAAGCACTGGGCTGTTTTGAGATTAGAGATTCTCTCTATTTCTTTCCAGGCCCAGTGGATAAAATAATCCCCTAAAAATGTTTCACACTCGTGTTGCATTATATCTGTTTTAAGGCAGAAATCAGTGAAGACATTTATAAAACACTTTTGTGTAAATGTGTTTGCAAATTTTTAAATAGATAACAAAAAGACACACATCGACATACAGACAGAAATGTCATGGCAACTGTCTAACACATCTCCATCTAACCAAGGCCAAAAGGTTACCAAACAACAGACACAAATCAATAGTAGCAGGAGACAGAGAGAGAGAGAGACAGAGAGAGTGAGAGAGTGAGAGAGTGAGAGAGTGAGAGAGAGAGAGAGAGTGAGAGAGTGAGAGAGTGAGAGAGTGAGAGAGTGAGAGAGTGAGAGAGAGAGAGAGAGAGAGAGAGAGAGAGAGAGAGAGAGAGAGAGAGAGAGTGAGAGAGAGAGAGAGAGAGAGAGAGAGAGAGAGAGACCAGAGAGAGAGAGAGAGAGAGAGAGAGAGAGAGAGAGAGAGTGAGAGAGTGAGAGAGTGAGAGAGAGAAAGAAAGAGACAGACAGACAGAGAGAGAAAGAGACAGACAGACAGAGAGAGAGAGGGGGGGAGTAAGTGCACACACACACACAGTTAGTGAACACACTGTAAACACATACACACTAAGTGAACACACACACAGTAAGTGAACACACTGTGAACACACACACACAGTAAGGGAACACACACAAACAGTAAGGGAACACACACACACACACACAGTAAGTGAACACACACACAGTAAGTGAACACAAACACAGTAAGTGAACACAAACACACACACACACACACACACACTGTGAACACACACACAGTAAGGGAACACACACACAGTAAGTGAACACACAGTAAGTGAACACAAACACACACACACTGTGAACACACACTCGGGGAGCAGTTGGGGGGAACGGTGCCTTGCTCAAAGGACTCACTTCAGTCAATGCTATTCCCGCTGATACAGAGCATCCAACCAGCGACCTTGGAATCACGAATCCAACACTCGACCCACAAGGCCACGACTGCCCTCTTATTACATATGTACAAATAGTAAATCCAGAAAGATGAAAATGTTTTGAAACATTTCAGTGACTGTACATGAGTTAATGTAAGCTTGTTCACACCATTACTGGGAGGCCAGAGATAAATTGAAGGATTTGTAAAGTCAGCAAAATGAGCTTCACTAACCACTGAACCACACACATGCACACCCGCACACACACATTTGATCATTTTTATGATGTCATTTATATCTTCACTGAATCCATCTTTTCTTCTCCTCAGCTGTAAATGATAATTCTGCTTCAGATTTGTGTTGCTCTTTCGTGCCACCTGCTATTTGGGTCTCACAAAGAACCGGTTCCAACCCAATGCCAAAACATCTTTATAATAACACAAAAACATCACCGCGAAAATAAAACACATACTACTGAAAATAATTTGCATGGATTCACCAACAATCTATTTATACTGGTACAGACAAATGTGTGTTTGTGTGTAAGTGATACAGTGTGTTTTGTCTTTGTTGTCTCCTCGTCTCACAGTCAGAGCCAAAATCAATTGCAGCATCAACCGCCGAGATCTTAGCTTACCCACACACACACACACACACACACACACACACACACACACACACACACACACACACACACACACACACACACACACACACACACACACACACAGAGACACAGACACACACACACACACACACACACACACACACACACACACACACACACACACACACACACACACACACACACAGAGACACAGAGACACACACACACACACACACACACACACACACAGAGACACACACACACACACAGAGACACACACACACACACACACACACACACACACACACAGAGACACACACACACACACACACACACACACACACACACACACACACACACACACACACACACACACACACACACACACACACACACACACACACAC
>JAWHQN010000154.1:3961862-3964362 GCA_033220385.1 Triplophysa yarkandensis | reverse complement strand
AGACACACACTGAACACACACTCACACAAACACACAGGCACACTAAACACACACTCACACACTGAACACACACTCACACACTGAACACACACAACACTGAACACAAACACAACACTGAACACACACACACACACACACACACACGCATACACACACACAGAACACACACTTACACAAACACACACACACCGCTTATCCTGGTGCATAAGCAGTAGTTCACAAAAAAGCAGACACACATTTCTCTGTATATACCTGAAACACACACGCAGACACACACTGAACACACACCCACACAAACACACACTGAACACACACTCACACACTGAACACACACTCACACACTGAACACACACACAACACTGAACACACACACAACACTGAACACACACACAACACTGAACACACACACACACACACACACACACACACACACACACACACACACACACACACACACACACACACACGCAGACACACACGCAGACACACACTCACACAAACACACACACGCACACACACACTTCTGATCAGAGCAGCTGTCTTTATACTGAAAGAAACATCATCCTCCATCTCTTATCGTCTCTGTACTTGTACTACAGAGGAGAAAGAGAACATGTAGCTGACCCGATGATGCTTCATAACTCACAAGTAATAAAACACACGTTCATGAAATAAAAATGAATAACAATTCCATACTTCAATCTCTGCAGTCAATCTCATGTCCATGATAACCAAATATAAAATTATAAAAACTTTAATTGATCTGTTTACATGCCGTGAAGTCATAACATGATAAGAGAAAAGAAACATTTGGGAAAAGGGCCAAGATTATTTATAAGACCAGAATGAAACCTCAGCTGAACAGCTCCAGATCTATATCACCTCTGACATCCCACCATCCTAAATTCAATCCCAGAAGAACTTAGTCATGACATAAATCTCTTCTTCAGCGTTAGATCTCGCTGGAGACCGTCAAGAGACCGGGACGCTTGCAGTCTGCTTGTAAATCACTCCATGAAATCAATCTCACTCTTTTCAGCCAATCACAGCTCACCAAGATGTGAGTTTACAGGTGAGTTTACCATCACTTCATTTCAAACCTCAAACCTGTATGGCTTCTTCCAGAAGAGAATCTAAGATATGTTGAAGAATGTCAGTACACGTTGGCTTTTATTGTGGGAATCAAAACCACGAAGACAATTATCAAAATACCTTTCACAAGTATTCGACCACGAGATGAAAAATACGTCAAAGACAGAATCACACTGTGCATGAATTCTGTACATTCTTTATTTACCAAACACAAGTTTTAAATGCAACGCAACACTGATCTGTAGCACATTTGTCATATTGCCGAAACGTTTCCAAGCGTCTGTGATAACAGAGAAAACATTTCATTCTGCTAACATGAACATACGATCAACAGATATATCGGTAAACCTACAGGTAATATAACCGTCTCTGACACGTCTCAGATAGAAAGAGAATAAAGTAATCGGAATAAAAACACCCCATTGGTTGATTTAAGTGATAAGGCATTACCATTGGTCCCTGTAGAGGTTTAAGAATCTTGTTTGGTTAGTCTGATCCGTCACTCCTGTCAATCACGCAGCAAGACATGCACGTGTCAATAAATAAAGAAGTACGTGTCACGTAATTGGTCAATGCTGATAATCGCTGGACTGTATAAGTCAAAAGCAGTAGTCAGGGTTATAAACAGCAGTATGTGACAGTCACACGCGCATCTAAATCGGTTTTTAAATAATGAGCAAAATGAAGAAATAAAAATATAATTTTAGCAGCAAATACATTAAACCCCAAAGCAATTGAGTTCGTGGACATTAGAGAGTGAATGTCACAAAACCGCTTTAAGGACTTTAACCATTACGCTTTTTTGCATTCGAACTATCTCGAGTTAGGCACACATTTACAAAAGATCCCAAATCTCCTCACTGGAACTAAACTCATTCTCAACTCTATAACAAACGCATTTCATGTTTTACATCTTCATGTTCTGGACACTCATTTATCACTGCCATGAATTCTTAAAGTGTACATTATTTTTTTTTTTACATTACATCAACTCATCATACCACCAATTGATTCTTCTTTTTATATATTTAGTTACAAAGAAAAAATGCTATTTGATGTACTTAATCGTAAAAAACAGCAAAACATTTTATACATTTTACTGAATTGAATGTACAGTTTGGTAATCGTTGATGATCATTCGTAGAAGAAATAAAAAAAGGGCATTCAATCAAACCCTCCTTTTTTTCTTTGATTTGTGGAAACCCAGATGAGATATATTTAGAGTATTAATTGAAAAAAGCGAGTGACATTCAGTATATGCGTTTGTGAACAATGATGTGTACATTGTGTGTTAGTATGTTACAGTTTGATTACACAAGCGACCGTGTTCAAACACATTTTGTCTAATTGCACTTCTGAGCGGATATACAAATGTCCTGTTTTCCACATAAGCCACTGATCTTCATTT
>JAWHQN010000154.1:3866862-3954362 GCA_033220385.1 Triplophysa yarkandensis | reverse complement strand
AGAGTAGCGGAAACACGTCATCGACACCGGGGTCGCAGTAAAGATGGCGCTGAGGGGCGCAGTGATGAGATGGATGTCTGAAGACGTTCTGAAAACAAACATTCTCACGAGAAGGTAATAAATCATCACATGTTTAATGTTATTTGTCTGAACATGAACGAGTTTATCAATGTTGTGACCTAGAAGATTCATTCTTAGTCATCTGTTTGATATTAAACATTTATATTATGATAAAAAACATTCATCAATGACATCACTAATTAATATTTCACTCTCTAATTTATGGCTCTTTTAATTAATTACATAATAAAAGTTTCTGTTTACATAATACATGTCTATTGTGCATAATTATGTCATTTTCTCAATCCATCATCTATTATCAATTCTTTATCACACACATGAGGGAATATTTTATTTGGATTAACCAATAATATAAATACAATACAAAGTGATGTTTTTATATCTTCATTAATATATATATATATATATATATATATATATATATATATATATATATATATATATATATATATATATATATAATACAGTGTATACTCATTCACAGGTCAGTACACAGACACATATTATATAATACAGAGACTTTTATTCTGTAATCCATTAAACAGACCTGACATTCTTACAGTTTTTATACTCAGACACGAGTATAATGCAGTAATAAACTGTGTATTTTTCTAATGTAGATTCACTCTTCAAACCCAGCAGAGATGTGGCTTTCGCAAGGTAACCAAGAAGGCGGAGACAAGGAAGGGTCCGGCCGAAGACGTCCAGCAACATGAGATCATTCTCAAGAAGACGGTGGACCCCCTGCCCGAGCCACCAGCTCCTCAACAGTCCAGTAGATCTTTTGGGAGGCTGGTCAGGCCGTTTGTCTTCACTGTGGGGGTAGGTTTGCTCAGAACACATGAGTTGTGTTCTGGTGGTTGTTGATCGTGTGATCAGAAGGTTGTTGGTTTGAGTCTCAGTGTCTGCAGATGATAACTGAAGTGTTCTTGAAGACATCTTACATCTGTTTACTCTACAGTGATATATGTATACAGTATAACAACCTGTGCTCATTTCTGCCAAATGAATAAATGTAATAAGTGTCTGTTTGTCAGTAAAGATGTTTGTTATTCTATGTAAGAAAGTAATAACACCAGCTTAGTTTACAGGTGGCTCATTCGGGGGTGCGGCGATATGGCAGTACGAAAGCTTGAAATCTCGTGTACAGGGTTACTTCGACGATGTAAAAGCGGATTGGCTGGAGAAGATACGGCCACAGAAACAAGGAGATTTACGCAAACAGGTGTGTGTTTATGGATAAAGGTTTAAAATGACAGCTCAAACACACTCACTATTTGTGTAGTACTGTGCTCTTTTCTCTTCTGTGTGCACTCGCTGTAATGCATTACGTGCTGTTTTTCTCTCCTGGTCTGAAGATGAACCAATGGTGGAACAGCTTAAGTGAAGGACAGAAAACCGTCACAGGTAAGTGAGATATACACACACATGTTGGAATTAAGCGGTTGTTATACTTGGATATTGTTAGATTTTGCTGAATTTGGCCGGCTCACCAATGCACTAGAATGCTTCTAGTACATAAATGAAGAAAGTTAGACCATGTTCCGATGGAAGTTCTTTATTGAAGATGTTCATGTAGCGCAGCTGTCTTCTGATGTTAAAACCCCAAGGAAACAGTCTGTGACCAGATTTTATACCTTGCATGGAAAGGTCTTAAGACAAAAGGTGGACATCAAAAGGACGCCCTACAGGAGAGCTAACATTAGAAATGCGTGAAGCCATGAGTTGAAAAGGTCATGCCTCTAAAGATCAATGTTTATCTCAGATGTTCATGACAGGCGGGGAGCAAGCATAAGGTTATCAGCATGAGGTTTCATCCTAACATATATAAAGTTATTTGCATCTGGGGCACAGGTATAATTTAATGTCAGACATTGATTACATATGAAAGAATTGACACAAAATCCTTCAATATGTAAATTACATTTCTCTCACAGGCATCATTGCAGTGAATGCGTTGGTGTTCTGTTGTTGGAGGATTCCATCCCTGCAGCGTTCTATGGTCAAGTACTTCACATCTAATCCCCACTCCCGTGAGTCTTCATCTTTCGTCATGTGGATTTCTATAGTTAGGAGTCTTTTGAAGTGTTAGTCCTCTATATGGATGAAGATTCAGTTTGTAAGTACTGTAAGTACAGTCTGGATTATGATCTGGTCTGTGTGTTTTTGTTTTCAGAGGTGCGTTGTTGGCCCATGCTGCTCTCCACATTCAGTCATTATTCTTTCTTTCACATGGCTGCTAACATGTACGTGTTGTGGAGTTTCTCTTCAAGCATCGTCAATTTGATGGGAAAAGAACAGTTCATGGCTCTTTATCTGTCCGCAGGTGCGTCTGTGCACTAGTATATGATATCCTGATAACACAATCTACTTCCTTTTCTATTCTATGTATGTGTAATTTATTTGTTTTGTGTTCAGGTGTGATTTCTACGTTTGCCAGTTATGTTTGTAAAACAGCGACAGGTCGGTTCGGTCCATCTTTGGGGGCTGTGAGTGTGTTTCTTAATCATTTTTAAATTATTATGTGGTGATTGTATAACTATGTCTTATAAATATCTGTGTGTGCGTTTCAGTCAGGGGCCATTATGGCTGTTCTAGCAGCTGTGTGCACCAAAATGCCCGAAGCCAAACTGGCCATCATCTTCCTCCCCATGTACACCTTTACTGCTATGAATGTAAGTGTGTGTGAGTGATTGTGTGTGGTTGTGAGATCACTGTTTCAGCCTGATCTTCTCTTGCCAACAGGCTCTTAAGGGAATTATTGCTCTGGATACGGTAGGCTTGGTTCTGGGATGGCGTTTCTTTGACCATGCAGCTCATCTAGGAGGGGGCTTATTTGGCATGTGAGTTACACACACAAATTTTATTCTATAACCATAAAACAGCATTGAAACACTGATTTTGTGCCTGAGATGTGAGATGTTAGTACACACATGCGTACTAAACATGTGTTTTTATCTCTCTCGCCCTCCCTAGATGGTATATTGTATATGGCCATGAGCTTATATGGAAAAAAAGAGAGCCTTTGGTGAAGATGTGGCATGACTTCCGAACGAGAGGTCCTGGTACTGGTGGCACTGGATCGATTTAGAGCATTGCATGATGGGTGGAGGGTAGACCCATGAACAATTGAAAAGAGGAATTTTGAGAAATGGACACACACACATTCATAGACAGTTTAACGTCTTATTATATTGAGTTAAGTGTGTGTGGAGTTATTTTTCAGAGCAAGGTCCGCTTTCGGTTGTCACACTGAGGGACGTAAGTGGAACTGTGATGTCAGTATGCTCCTCCCCCAAGTTTAGATGTAAATCTGCGTGATACAATTAGGGGTGGAGCTTTATCACACACTTCACTATACGGCAAAAATGAAACGGCTATCTAAGCCATGTACAGAATTAGACAGGCTGAAAATATTCTGTAACTCTGAATTTTGAACAATAAATGCTTATTTCAAATCTTCTTTATATTCGTTTTTATGTGTGTTTTTCATGTGTGTAGTTCTGCATCATGAGAAGAGTTGTGTTTATTCTCTGGAGTTTCATTGGTTCAGATGAGACTTTGACCACAGTTCAATGTAAATGATTCACCAGGATTTTCTATAACATGTACACACGCTATACATCACATCATGAAACTCGCACACAAAGGAGAAAGTGTATTTTCTGGGAAAGGTCAAGATCAGTAGTTATGGTGTCATAACTGAACAATGTGTTTTAACTTCCTCATGATGTAATGTCTTCCTGTTTCCCACCTCTCTCTCTGTCTCTCTCTCTCTGATACTGAAGATATTCTGTCCTCTCCTCCACCTGTGAATCACATGTTTTCGTTGTTTGACTCTGTGGTCTTATGTTTGAATTTCAAAAGAGATGTTCGTGTATATCTTAACCCAATAGAAAAGTCATGTATCAGTTAGATTTTTCAAATGCTGCTAAGACCTTTTATTTTTTGTTATTATGATAAAAATGTAAAAAAAATAGATTTTTTTATGGTTGTCAACCGGCAGTGTGTTCGTCATTCACATGCCTATGGAACAGAGTGGGACAGCATTTATTAATAAAGGTTTAAACGTTTCTTAAATTCCTTTTCTTAATGACATTATAATGTGCTGTGTGAATGAGATTTGATCAAATTCATGTTGTGATTTGGGAAACTGACCAATGACCCTGAACCCGCAGAGGATCAAAGAGCCAATGGAGATCCCCTCCCCAAACTCTTTTAGGGTTATTGACCTTAAACCAATATTAACACAGTGAATCCTGTGCCCCATCATTACGTTCTAAAGACTGAAACCCATTTTCACAAGTAACATTTCACATTAAGCCAAGAACAAGAATTGAATTTGTCATTTATATACTCCATCGGGAGCCAAAGAGGTATGTAAAAGTGTTTATTACATAGTTATATCAATGTTTACTTTCATTTTAAGTTTATGTTAAAATTGTATTCCATTCTAGTTTTGACAAGTTAAACTGAATCATTCGAGGAACCGATCGGAAAATGATTTTATAAAATTAAAATAAGTAAAGGAAAGTAAAACAGAGCAATCTTATTCTGATGTCCAAAGTACATTTTAGCAGTTCTCAAAACTTGTGTAGGAATCCACTGAATTTATGATTGAAATCCCTGGCATTTAAATAAAATCATATAGTACGTCAACTGTGAATTAACTTTTTGGTTTACCTCTAAAAAACATTTGATTGTTAAATGATTCTGGTTTAATGCCATGCATCCATTGACACATGTATATTGACACAAATGTTTGCCCTCTCTATTCTCCTTGGCATCGTCTCCTCTATTCTATGTAAGTCACGTTTAAGAAAAGTGTCTGCAAATGCCAACATGTAAATGTCTGCTAAACAAGGTGGTATCATCATTGCCAGTTTTCTTCAAAAGTCTCTACAAGATTTTGAGCTTGTCTGAAACATTCTATGTGACTATTTTCATCAACTCCATACATATGGAGTCTTTATAATGACTGCTTATTTCTCTGTCTGATTCAGTGTAAGGTTCTTCTTCACAGTCGATTGTGTGTGACAATGGCATCGATGGTGGTTCAGGTGATGGGTTTGTTTCTGGGTGTCATCGGCTGGTGTTTGGAGTCCAGCAGCACGAACTCGGCAGTGTGGAGGACACGCAGTAACGCAGACGCTGTGATGACCAGCAGTTCCAGTTATGAAGGACTTTGGCTCTCGTGTGCCACCAACTCAATGGGAGCCATTCAGTGCCAGAGATACAAGACTGTACTGGGCCTTCCAGGTGAGAGAAAGATCTGGATGAGAATGTGTCATGGTTTATAAATAACACATCAGATTTCACAACTTGAAAAGGATACTGGGTGTGACAGGGCCACACTTTTTATATACTGTACGCTGGAAAGACTCAAACAGAATTACATCGAATAAACTGGATCACCGTTGCTCGATACTTGGACAAAATGATGTTATTGAGGTCATAAAAACTCGTAAAGCTTAAGAGTACGCTCTCACACACATGCAGAAAAAAACATAAGACATGCAGTGAGTGTGGATGAGTCTCAGATTTACTTGAATTTTAGTTTCTTGGAGGCCGGAGTTCATTAATGCAAGTGTAATGTTTCACATCAACATTGTTACAATATTTAGAGAATGTTTTACAAGACATACACACTTATAATGATGAAATATCAAGAACTTCTAGAGAACCTTGACAAACATTCTAATAAATATTTTATTTAGAAAATTCTCTTAAAAACACAGCGTCTCTTATCGTTGGCCGGGGTCTTTCGGTTTTCAGGGTTAAGGACGAACTGATCTTCTATAAATCACATGATGTTTCCTCATTTGTTTCTTCCGTTGAGACGTTGAGTTTGTGTTGCTGCGGACGAGGGTTTATTGTTTTATGACTCTCTGACTAAAGTTCAGCGCATAAAATGAACACGCAGAACGCACACCCTTGTCATTCTGTGTCTCGTGAACATCCGTGGATCTGTTTCTTGGGATCGTGGGGTTAGTTTTTGATCATGTCGGTCGGGGTTGAGCTGGTGGGGTTTCTGATGTGCGTTGCGGGCTGGCTGCTCACAGCCATGTCCCTTGCCAACGAATACTGGCGTGTGTCATCCGTCTCGGGCAGCGTGATCATATCTGTACGGCAGTATCAGAACCTGTGGCAGTCGTGTGCCGAGGACAGCACTGGGATCTCCAACTGCAGGACATTTCAGTCTTTACTCGCACTGGATGGTAAATCAAATGAAGCATCTGGAAAGATGTCTTAACAGATTTATTTATGTAAAGGATTGTTTTGTTTGTTTAGAATTTACATTGAACATACAGATATTGTTTGTTTTTGTGGCTCAGATGTTTGCTTTCACATAATTTGATTGTGTTTTTTAGGATACATCCAAGCGTGTCGAGCTCTGATGATAATCGCTCTCATCCTGGGTTTGCTGTCCATCATTCTCTCTTTACTGGGCCTGAAGTGCACTAAAATAGGCAGCGCGTCAGAGAACACTAAAGGAAAAATGGCTCTTACATCAGGACTTCTGTTCATCCTCTCTGGTCAGTGTGAACACACATCCCTTCATTTCCTCTGTATCAGCCCCGCCAACACTTCATCTTATCTGTCAGTTCGTAAAAACCATCTAAAACACATTTATTTATAGGACTCATATGGACGGTTCTGGAAGGATTTGGTGTGATGTACAGAATTCTGTAGCGAGCATTGATATGTTTGTGTGATCTCGGTCTGTATTGTTTGTCAGGTGTGTGTGTTCTCGTGGCCGTGTCGTGGTATGCTGCTCGAATCGTTCAGGAATTTAATGATCCTTTTTACGGTGGCACAAAGTAAGTCATAGGGGATATGACCTACATCACATTTACACAAATACACAGATATAAAACACTTGATTTGAACGTGTACCTGATGAGGAAATGTCAATCCACATATAAAGTAGAATCTCTCTCTGTGTGCAGGTTTGAACTTGGCACCGGTCTGTTTCTGGGATGGGCAGCAGCAGGTCTGGTGATATTGGGTGGTGGATTTCTCTGTACCTCCTGTAAATCTCAAACAGCGCCCGCGCAAACACGGTGAGTCTAACTTTATTACAAAAATGATACACATTTGTCAGAATAATAATTCTTTAATAATTCTTTCTCTCTGTCTGTCAGGGCTTACACTTATAACTACACATCACAGCCGCAGAAGATCTACAGAACAGAAGCACCATCAGATCACAGCAGCTCCAAAGCTTACGTCTAACTGTACACAACTGTAACTTTTTTCTCATTACAGCTCAACAATTGGAAGCTTGTATCAGTTTTATATCATTTGTGTTACCGTGAGGTTTTTCCTTAGGGATGTGATGCAGTCGATGCATTTGATGATATCATCTCAAACATTCTTTACATTATTCGCTGTTCTGCATCAGGTTAGATCCCACACTTTTATAATGTTAAATCGTTGAAGTTCATAGTAAATCTTTTGAAATGTTCCAAACAAATCTCGTCGGATTGTATCATGTGTCATTGAATGCTTGGGCCTCTTTTATTTCTTTTAATTGTCTTCTTAATGCTTTTGTTTGTTTGTATGAATTGTTTTAGTTTGTTATGTTACATTAACACTTGTTCTTGAATTTTGTATTTTAAAAGGCTGTTAAAAATAAATAAAGACATATTTGCTTTCTAATAATGTTATCAGTCATTAATAACATTGGACAATGGAATAGCAGTTGAGTGTAACTCCAACAGTTGTGGTATTGACCGGTCTTAAAGTAAAATCCCAAGACCATCAAGTCCAGACCAAGACCGAGACCAGGACTTTAAAAATCTTAAGAACAAGACCAGTTTTCAGTACTACAACTACACAAAACACTACACAACACTTTGTATGCGAATGCAGTGTTCACCTCTGTCTCTCAGAGGTTTTTGGGACTTTGACATTAGAAATATTCCCCTAAAAACAAGATTTTTAAAGTTCAACAGATTTTATTAATAACATGTAAGCATATTTTTAAATAATATAAATATCATGATTTATTAATTGTTTATTTATAGACAGATGCTAGGGTTGACATCAGCATTAAATACAAATAAACCCATTTCATATTTTCTACATTTGTTCAGACAAAAATACATTTCTGCACTAAAAGTCCAACACAGATCCATAAAATCTTACTAAACTTTTAAAAATGTCAAAACTATTTTATTTAACTATTTACTGTTACGATTAACTATTAACAACCAACCATTTTTTATATAAGAATAATAATAATAATAATAATTAATATTTGTATTATTGTTTTAACTATTTTATTTTTGCATCAAGTGACTCTGTGTTTGTTATACATTTGTTTATAACTAAAACCACTTAACATAAACCAGTATCACATTAATAATAAATACAAATAAAATAAAATATGACTTTGATACGAAACAACGCGTGACGTCATAGACGCGCGCCGGCGCAGCAGGAAACAGACGTCGGCTGAGCCAAAATGGCGCTCGTGGTTCTTCAGTCTGAAGCGGGCTAGCATGGAACCCGGCCGATTAAAGCTCTTTAATCCCGGTTCGGTGTTTATTTGTACGAATCCTTGCATTTATCTGTCAGAAGAGTCGAAGTTAAGTCCGTGGAGACGCGTTTAGATGCGCTGAGGTAAAGTAATCCTGTCAGTTATTGAAAGTGAAAGTCAAGTGCAGCGATTAGCATTTCTAGTCAAAACATCCCAGTTTAAATCCAAACAGATGACAACATTTATATATAATAACGGCTTTTATTCATAACTCACACATTCAAGAGGTTATATCACGTGTTTCTATTAAACATGTGACGTTATAGTCACACCCAATCTGTGTGGATACTGTCGACAAGGGTCTGCTCATAACTTCATTAATAATGTTGACTTGTATTTCTTCTTGTTTTAAACGTGATATAAAGTTTAAAGTGAAGTGTTATAAAGCTCTTCAGCACATGTGATTGTTGTTATGACATTGCAGTTCTGAAAGCATGTGACTGATCACTCACTTTTATTGTGTTTATATCACACAATGGTTCAGCTAACATTTAAATTCATTTCCAACCTTGAAGTGAATAAATAAAAGATCACAAATCATACGATGACCAGTAAGATCACATGATTGGGTGTTATCTAAATGAGACGGAATATATGCTGGAATATGTCATGTGAAGTCGCTCTGGATGTGGCTCTGGAAGTCTCTCTGGAAGTCGCTCTGGATGTGGCTCTGAATGTCGCTCTGGAAGTCGCTCTGGATGTGGCTCTGGAAGTCGCTCTGGATGTGGCTCTGAATGTCGCTCTGGAAGTCGCTCTGGATGTGGCTCTGAATGTCGCTCTGGAAGTCGCTCTGGAAGTCGCTCTGGATGTGGCTCTGAATGTCGCTCTGGAAGTCGCTCTGGATGTGGCTCTGAATGTCGCTCTGGAAGTCGCTCTGCATGTGGCTCTGGATGTCTCTGTGGAAGTCGCTCTGCATGTGGCTCTGGATGTCGCTCTGAATGTCGCTCTGGAAGTCGCTCTGCATGTGGCTCTGGATGTCTCTCTGGAACTCGCTCTGGAAGTCGCTCTGGATGTGGCTCTGAATGTCGCTCTGGAAGTCGCTCTGGATGTGGCTCTGAATGTCGCTCTGGAAGTCGCTCTGGATGTGGCTCTGAATGTCGCTCTGGAAGTCGCTCTGGATGTGGCTCTGAATGTCGCTCTGGAAGTCGCTCTGGATGTGGCTCTGAATGTCGCTCTGGAAGTCGCTCTGCATGTGGCTCTGGATGTCTCTGTGGAAGTCGCTCTGCATGTGGCTCTGGATGTCGCTCTGAATGTCGCTCTGGAAGTCGCTCTGCATGTGGCTCTGGATGTCTCTCTGGAAGTCGCTCTGGAAGTCTCTCTAGAAGTCTCTCTAGAAGTCGCGCTGGATGTGGCTCTAGAATTCGCTCTGGATGTCGCTCTGGAAGTCTCTCTAGAAGTCTCTCTGGATGTGGCTCTGGATGTGGCTCTGGAAGTCGCTCTGGAAGTCTCTCTGGAAGTCTCTCTGGAAGTGGCTCTGGATGTGGCTCTGGAGGTCGCTCTGGATGTCGCTCTGGATGTCTCTCTGGATGTCTCTCTGGATGTCTCTCTGGAAGTCTCTCTAGAAGTCGCACTGGATGTGGCTCTGGAAGTCGCTCTGGAAGTCGCTCTGGAAGTCGCTCTGGATGTGGCTATGGAAGTCGCTCTGGAAGTCGCGCTGGATGTGGCTCTGGAAGTCGCTCTGGATGTCTCTCTGGAAGTCTCTCTAGAAGTCGCGCTGGATGTGGCTCTGGATGTGGCTCTGGAAGTCGCTCTGGAAGTCGCTCTGGAAGTCGCTCTGGAAGTCGCTCTGGATGTGGCTCTGGATGTGGCTATGGAAGTCTCTCTAGAAGTCGCGCTGAATGTCGCTCTGGATGTCTCTCTAGAAGTCTCTCTAGAAGTCTCTCTAGAAGTCGCGCTGGATGTGGCTCTGGATGTGGCTCTGGATGTGGCTCTGGAAGTCTCTCTGGAAGTGGCTCTGGATGTGGCTCTGGAAGTCGCTCTGGATGTCTCTCTGGATGTCTCTCTGGAAGTCTCTCTAGAAGTCACGCTGGATGTGGCTCTGGAAGGCGCTCTGGAAGTCGCTCTGGATGTGGCTATGGAAGTCGCTCTGGAAGTCGCTATGGAAGTGGCTCTGGATGTGGCTCTGGAAGTCGCTCTGGATGTCTCTCTGGAAGTCTCTCTAGAAGTCACGCTGGATGTGGCTCTGGAAGTCGCTCTGGATGTGGCTCTGGAAGTCGCTCTGGAAGTCTCTCTGGATGTGGCTATGGAAGTCGCACTGGATATGGCTCTGGAAGTCGCTCTGGATGTCTCTCTGGAAGTGGCTCTGGAAGTCGCTCTGGATGTGGCTCTTGAAGTCTCTCTAGAAGTCGCTCTGGATGTGGCTCTGGAAGTCGCGCTGGATGTGGCTCTGGAAGTCGCTCTGGAAGTCGCTCTGGAAGTCGCTCTGGAAGTCGCTCTGGAAGTCGCTCTGGAAGTCTCTCTGGAAGTCTCTCTGGAAGTCGCGCTGGATGTGGCTCTGGATGTGGCTCTGGATGTGGCTCTGGATGTGGCTCTGGATGTGGCTCTGGATGTGGCTCTGGAAGTCGCTCTGGAAGTTGCTCTGGAAGTCGCTCTGGAAGTTGCTCTGGAAGTCGCTCTGGAAGTCGCTCTGGATGTGGCTTTGGAAGTCGCTCTGGATGTCGCTCTGGATGTCTCTCTGGATGTCTCTCTGGATGTCGCTCTGGATGTGGCTCTGGAACTCGCTCTGGAAGTCGCTCTGGAAGTCGCTCTGGAAGTCGCTCTGGAAGTCGCTCTGGAAGTCGCTCTGGAAGTCGCTCTGGAAGTCGCTCTGGAAGTCGCTCTGGAAGTCGCTCTGGATGTGGCTCTGGAACTCGCTCTGGATGTGGCTCTGGAAGTCTCTCTGGAAGTCGCGCTGGAGGTCGAACTGGAAGTTGCTCTGGATGTCGAACTGGATGTTGAGCTGGATGTTGAGCTTGACCTTCAGATTCTGATCAAATGCTTTCAGATGTGTTTCACAATGCCCTTCAACACTGACAGATGTTTTTGAACTTCAGATATCTGTGATCAGCGTGCTCGTCACGGCATGACAACACTTTATTCTTGACACATTTCCTTCCGCAGAGCGACACCAGGATTCTTTGAGTTGTGTTCTCAGTTTTTGCTGTTTTGTGGTTTCAGCTTCAGTGTCTTTGATTCGGTGTGTTTGGGAGATGGCCGGACGTAGAGTCGAGTGCTTGTGGAAGCGTCATGTTGTGGAACAGCTTAAGCAGAGAGACAGAGTTCAGCGACAGGCCTTTGAAGAGATTATACACCAATGTAAGAGATGCACACACACATGCTGTGTTTTATTTACTTAGTAGGACAACAGTAATAGAAGTGTCTTTACCTAGATAACCGTCTGTTGGAGAGGTCTGATCTTCAGGCTGTTTTCTCTGAACGTCTCCAGACAGATAAATATGAACAGCAGAACAGACATGACCTCAGGTGCTTCCTGTCAACACATCTTTTGAAATGGATCTTTGTAAGACACGAGGTTGTGTTTGCAGAGCTTCATTGTTGTTTGTGTGTATGTTTGTGTAGTCCGGGCGTTGAAGGCGGTCGCAGTGAGTCCCTGCAGCATGAGATGGCTCAGATGAGAATCAAACATCAGGAGGAACTGACGGAGCTACACAAGAAACGAGGGGAGGTTAGAGCAATCCAATGCTGTTATTTAATATTGTGTTATGTTGTTCAATTAAAACCTTTGACTTCTTGACTTGCTAAAGTGGATAAACACTTGGTGAAACACCTAGAGTAACTATTTGCTTAAATAAATCACATGACAGTAATCTAAACTACTGTTTCATATTATAATATTATACATATAATAAACATACATAAAACATTTTTATACAAGAACAATGGACAGGCACATATACCGGGAAGACAGCTTAAGTACAGAACTAAATTATGCTTTGTGGGTTTTCTTTCCAGTTGGCCCAGAGTGTCATTGAACTAAATAACCAGATTCAACTGAAAGATAAAGAAATTCAGAGTAATGAAGCCAAGTAAGTAGTTTATTTGTGTTATGTGTGGTGGAATGTTTGTTTGTTTCAGCTTTAAACGTTACATGTGTTTTTAGGATGTTGGAATTCCAGCAACAAATCTCACATTTGGAAGGAGAATGCCGCGACTTGAGGAACTCTCTTGCCGACCTGGAACGAGCCAATCAGACGCTGCGAGACGAATATGATGCCCTGCAGATCACGTTCAGCGCTCTTGAGGAAAAACTACGGAAAACCACAGAGGACAATCAGGAGCTGGTGTCGCGCTGGATGGCAGAGAAAGCTCAGGAGGCCAATAAACTGAACGCTGAGAATGAGAAAGACTCCAGGTTGAAACACACACACTTGTGTTGACATATGTTATGTAATATATATATAAATATAAAAACTACAGTTAGGTCACATTTTCATTTTTGTTGAAGTGTGAAACACAAAAACTTCCATTGACTCTGTCTACCTTTACAAATACGTTAATTATAAATAAATATTCAGATAAAATTGTGTTGACCGCTGTAACATTTCACGCTTTAACATGCTGTATCATGTATGAAACTTAAGTTCGTTTTTCCTAAACATTTTTTTATGTGCATGTAGAAATATTCCAGTCACATTCAAGAACTGCAGTTTAAGTTTCATAAATGTTTCACAAATATTCAATTTATTTTCTTCAAATTCTTAACATAAAATGATTTATAAGAGCTCTTTGAGGATGAACTAAAATTTAAGGTCCATGTTTTATGATTTTGTTTGTCAGCTGTCTCAATTGGTTTGTGAATGGCCCATTACTGAACGACTGTTCTCAAACCTCCTGATTGATTGTTTGGCAGTTTAGGGTCATTTTGAGACAATAGGGTTTTTATTTGGGTAACGCCCGTCGGTTCCTGCATTTCTGTACAAAAGAAAGCCGCTTTTTTCCTTCTCCTTTTTACACACCTTCAAATCCCATTTAAAACAAATCTCATTTCAATTCCAAATCACCTGATTGGCTGTTTGAAGCCGGTTGGGTGTGTCCTCAGAGGTTAAATGTGTGTGAGCTGGAGGTGTTTGTAGGGTGTTTCATGACTGATGTCATTACAGACGCAGACAGGCCAAACTTCAGAAGGATTTAGCAGATGCAGCCAAGGAGCCTCTTCCTATAGAGCAGTGAGTGGAAATGTGTGAGAGCTGAACCTGGAAATGTGTTTTTATTTCTTCCCAATTATGACAGGATCACAGTACATTGATTAAGAGATCTTATTGAGCTTTGTGATCTGATTGGTTTAGAGATGACGACATTGAGGTTCTCACAGAGGATGCTGGGAAGGGAACAGGCGAAACATCACCGAGTAGACAACCCAGTCGCACGCCCAGGTAAACACTCGCACTTTAACCTTTGGCTAACTGTATTCTACAACCTGATAGATAATTTTGTCCATGAAATAAAGATTATGATTTCTTTTTGTAATATCTGATTTTGTGTGTCAGTAAACGGACATCTCAGCCACCTCCTCCTGCAGGACTGCTGGACTCCATCACTAATATCTTTGGGTTTGTTTTAGTCAGTGTATGTGTGTACATGTGCTCTCTATCTCTTTCTCATTCTGCACACTATGTGTGTTTGTGTGTGCGTGCGTTTGTGTGTGTGTGTGTGTGTTGCGTGGGAGCGAGCGTGCGGGTGTGAGTGCGCATGGGTGTACGCGTGCGTGCGTGCGTGCGTGTGTGTGAGTGTGTGCGCGCGTGTGTCTCATTCTGCAATCTCTCTGTGTCTGCAGCCTGTCTGATTCTGTCCACTCTGGTTTCATCCCGTCTGAGTCAAGGTGATGCATGCTGTGTGTGATTGATGTTTGTTGAGTATACATAATGAAAATATGTGTTTGATTAGCGGTTTAACTAACACAAGTTTTATTTGAGACTCTTGTCTTTCTTTTCTTTCAGTTGTGTCCAAATCAAATAAAACACAGGATTAATGTAGAATATAAAGAAGTTCAATACCAGTTTTAGATTTCTTTTGGTTGTACATTGTCAATATAGCTTGCATTAATTTGATGGACTCAATCTTTAAATATAAATCATAAGTCACATTTTATTTATAAATATCACAGCTTCACATTGATTTGATCCATGTGTTATAAATGCTTTACTTTATGACGCTTCTCTCTTTATTAACACATGCATTTGTTCAGGTCATACAGTATAAATGTAAAACAGCTTGTTTTGTTTTCTACAGAAGACGCCGTTCTATGAATTCATTCGGGACCGAGACAGCAGAAGTACCGGCGTCGTGCACAGATGTTCGTGTGCCATCCACTGCCCTACACATCTTTGTGAGTGTTGATTTGCATTTACTTCTGGTTCAGTTGTGCATGTAGGTCAAAGGTCAGTGATGTGATGTAAAAGGTCTGAGCTCTGGATCTCCATCAGTCTCTCTGATCCTCCCAGCAGCCCCTGCTTATTTCCCAGCATGCTCTAGTCATGTGTTGTTGGTTTGAGGTGGCAGCTGATATTCTGGATGTTTCTGCTGTGTTAAGAGTCTCTTAGAGAATAAAGTGAGATCTCAACAGCAGTGTCCAACATGAACACATCACACTGGAGGATGAGACTGATGGAGAATAGAAAACCGGCACATGATCTAAAGTTTTCAAGCTGAGACCTTCATGTGGACTTCCTTTCAGATCTGTACAGAAACCGTTTGAGATAAAAAAAAATAGTTATTTGTCTAAAATGAATTATTTTTTCTGTAGGATTCTCATGATGGAGAAGTGAACGCTGTAAAGTTTAGTCCTGGATCTCGTGTGCTCGCCACAGGTGGAATGGACCGCAGAGTCAAACTCTGGGAGGTTGTATCAGGTGCGTGTGTTAACATTAATAGCTTTTGTTAGAGTTCAAAGGTCAGTGATGAGATGTAAAAGGTCTGAAGCTGTCATGTCCCATCAGTCTCTCTGATCCTCCCAGCAGCCCCTGCTCATTTCCCAGCATGCTCTAGTCATGTGATGTTGGTTTGAGGTGGCAGCTGATATTCTGGATGTTTCTGCTGTGTTAAGAGTCTCTTAAAGAATAAAGTGACATCTCAACAGCAGCGTCCGACATGAACACATAACACTGGAGGATGAGACTGATGGAGAATAGAAAATCAGCACATGATCTAAAGTTTTCAAGCTGAGACCTTCAGTCATTTCAAAGAGGAAATTTTGTGCTGAGTGTTGTGAAACTAAACTGGCATAATGTTGCCACCACACGATTTCTCAGTTTCCTCCTGAAATAAAGAAGCTTGTGTGTGTTTGAGGTTTTAAAGTGTGTTGTTTGTCCAGGGCGATGTGAACCCAAAGGAGTTCTGACAGGAAGCAACGCAGGGATCACCAGTATAGAGTTTGACAGTGCGGTGAGTTACTCTGTCTTATGTTAAACACAAAAATACACTCACAGTCAAATAAAACAATATAAAGCAAAGTGTTTTATTTCTACAAATATCACTGTTAGATTGTGCTTTATTTAAGGTATTTGGATAAAAATAAAACTGTTGTAACGACCAATTTGTTCAAATGAATGCTCTGTTAAAACTGAATGAATTGTCCTTGGGCTGATTCTCAGGACACAATAGCCACAAAACATTGTATTTTGGCTTAATGGGGTCTTGTATATATTGAAGTCAAGCCTCACTGGTTTTGTGTTGGTTCCACCTAGGGTTCATATCTTTTGGCTGCATCAAATGATTTCGCTAGCCGAATCTGGACTGTAGATGACTTCAGACTGCGGGTAAGAACACTCAAACATATGTCTAATAATAATATTCTAAAGGATAGCAGTTGTTTTGGCTTAGGGGTCAAAGGTCAGTGATGTGATGTAAAAGGTCTGATGTCCTGCGATCCATTAGTCTCTCTGATCCTCCCAGCAGCCCCTGCTCATTTCCCAGCTTGCTCTAGTCATGTGATGTTGGTTTGAGGTGGCAGCTGATATTCTGGATGTTTCTGCTGTATTAAGAGTCTCTTAGAGAATAAAGTGAGATCTCAACAGTGGCGTCCGACATGAACGCATCACACAGGAGGATGAGACTGATGGAGATGGTCAGCTGATCTCAAAACTCAAACTGAGACCTAAATCTGATGAGAATTCTGTGTGTGTTGAAAGATGTCTGCACGTGAGTGTGTTCTTTAAACGGGTTGTGTTTTTTTCTGAAGCACACGCTCACAGGTCACAGCGGAAAAGTTTTGTCAGCTCGGTTCCTTTTGGACAATGCTCGAATTGTCTCGGGCAGTTACGACCGGACTCTGAAGCTTTGGGATTTGCGCAGTAAAGTGTGTAAGTAATAACTCTGTTTTAAACTGTGCAGCAATGTAAAATACAGTGGGACAAAGGTTTAATCTCTCTGTCTGTCAGGTATGAAGACTGTGTTTGCGGGCTCCAGCTGCAATGACATCGTCTGCACAGAGCAGTGTGTGATGAGCGGACACTTTGATAAGAAAGTTCGTTTCTGGGACATCAGGTGAGTGGTGATGTCATTGGATGCTGGTTTGCGTTGGGTCTGTTCTGTCTATCATTCAAAGCTCTGTGTATCTTTGGATGGTTTTCAGGGCAGAGAGTATCGTGCGTGAGTTGGAACTGATGGGCCGTGTGACGTCTTTAGACCTGAATCAAGATCGCTCCGAGCTCCTCACCTGTTCCCGAGACGACCTGGTGAAAATAATCGATTTGCGCAGTAATGCAGTGCGACAAACGTTTAGGTGAGCGACTCAATATTGCAGTTTCAGGATTTCTTTCTGTTCTTTATTTAGGATGTTATTGGGGATCTTTTTCCAGAATAGACAAGTGCAATGTTGTTTGATTTCTCTGCAGTGCTCAAGGTTTTAAGTGTGGATCTGACTTTACCAGAGTAACCTTCAGGTAAGAGCAGTGATGATTCCCGTCTCGTGTCTCTTTCTGAACTCTTGTCTGAATTCTCTCTGTTTGTATTTTCAGTCCTGATGGCAGTTATGTGGCAGCCGGTTCTGCAGACGGAGTTCTGTACATTTGGAACGTTCTCACAGGAAAACTAGATAAAACTCTTGATAAAGGTCATAGGTGAGCTTTTGTGAACACACAGACTGTGTGTAAAGGAATCACAATGTTAACTCCTTACTATCATTGATTTAAAATATTTGATACTGTATTGTATGAAAAAAAGACAGAATTCTGGATACATAATCATGTACCTATACTTCTTGCTAAAAATAATATATATATATCTATATGTATTAGCATTGTTTATATATCCAAAAAGTATTTTGTTTCCTTACATTTACTGTAGACAGATTTATGACTGTTTCTGGAGAATGCCGCGCTCCCCTATTCTGATATTTCTTGTGTTCACAGTTCTGCCATCAATTCGGTGTCCTGGTCTCCATCAGGCGCGTACGTGGCCAGCGTTGAGAAGGGGAGCAAGGCTGTGCTTTGGTCGGATATGTGATTGGCAGGTCTCTTTCCTGCCTTTGCTGTGATTGGTTGAGGACTGTGTAAAGACTGAGACAAAGTGAGCCCCACACCTCAACCAGCTTCATAAACAACATTTTCCCACTATGCCATCTGTTCAGAGATCCATACAAATGGACAACTGTACAAAATGTATAACAATATTTATATCGGTTATTACACACATACTCGATGTGAGGCACAGAAAGTTTGTAAATATTTCTAGTTTATTATTTTAACACCGCTGTGTGCATGCATGTGTGTGAGAGAGATGTTGTGTGTGTGTGTGTGAGTGCTGTGGATCTTTTTGGATGGATCCTGTTCATTCTGCAGTCCCAGTAGTGTCTCGGCACTGTTTACCACAATCATCTTTAGCTCATTGGCTGAATGAACTGCTTATCCTGTCTCTCCCATATAAAATCTGGTATAAAATGCATGTCAATTAAATGAAGGACAAGCTATGCATATATTTAACAAATTAAGGTTAACAGTATATCCCCTTGTTTTACAAATGTCTGCAAATGACAACATTTGCATATTGCATGACTGAAAATTGGCTTTTTCTTACCAACAAGAAAAACTATATATTAAAATTATAAAGAGTGTTTATACTTTATTGGTGCATATGTCTAATTATTTAAATGTGAGAAATCATATGTACACAATAAAACACTGTTTTTTAATATTAAAAAAATTCAAGCTACAACAATTTAAATCTTATGTGACATCACATGAGAATCTAGAAAATGTACTTGAGAAAACAAGGCATGAAATGTTAATGTTCTTGAATGACTACAGAATGATCAGTTTCAGATCTCGGCGTGTGTGCGTGTGAAGAACGTGTGTGTGATGTGTGTGTTTTAAGAGAAAATGATGCTCTGTTTTTCTTTTATTCTTGATCTCCTCTGCCTCATCTTACTCAAGCTCATATCCATCAAAGCATCCTTCAAGCATGACTTATGTATCAAACATTCGGACAATGTTTTCTTGTGGAAAGCGAGTGCACTTGTAATTTATCTTGACGTTTCTCAAACACGTGAAATTTGAACACAGTCATGCACCTCTATATGGCCATGCGGATTGAGCAGCGATCTCTTCTAACACTATACTTGATGTTCCTATGACTGTCGTTTCTTGTTGAGGCATCAAACAAGTGCACTTGATTTCAGACGGTGGGTGAAGGAGACTGCACACTTTATAAGTGTAATGCTTCATGTGGATGTGAGATTTAGCTCCACCCTCTCGGACAGGGCACTTTATTCTATTGGCTCAACGGATTGTGGGAACGTTGCTAATGAATATTAATGTCTCTGTAAAGGTTTGCTTCAATGTTTGCACAACATAAAACGTGTAAAACACGTGACTTGAGTTTGTCTGTCTTGGGGAGTTTGAATACTTCTTGTCTGGAGAACGTCTGGCCCACACACCCAAGTTTATGATGTAGATGTTGGTAAATAAATGAAAAAGTGTTTTTTGAATTTTATTTCAGATAAGGTAAAACACAAAAAAATCATAAAGGTTTAATGTACAAACCATAATTGGTTTAGCAGAACTGAAAAAAACTCATAAACTAATAAACAAGATGTTCAGAAGAAACAAGGAGTCATGATGAAATGAAATGACAGTAAATAAAGCATTAAACAGTAAGAAAAGGTTCAGAACTACAGCAACATTGTTGAAGTTTGATGTAATTCTGGATGACCTGAACTCATCGCTTAAATGATCTGAACAACAGTCTTCAGTCTTTATAGACACAAAGCAGGGTTCTGTCGAATCTGATGTCTAAAGCTGGACTGGATTTAAAACAATTAGTATACTTTCATCTATAAAGCGGGGGAAATAAGTATTCGACACATCCACATTTTTATTGGTAAGGGGATTTCAAAGTGGGCTTTTGACACAAAATTTCCACCAGATGGAGGCATCAAGCCAAATATTGAATTCATACAAAGAAACCAGAACATTTAAGTATACAGCTGAGTCATCATAAATAAAGTGATATGCCACAGGGAATAAGTATTGAACACATGAAGATAACAAGGTGCAATATGGCATAGAAAGCAAGCCCTGCCCCCTATCAGTACTAATTGATATCATCTGCTTAAGTCCTATTTGATGGCCTATAGAGGCTTCTCATGCCCTAGGAGGCACACAGGAAAGACTGCATGATGGGTAAACGCTAAGAACTCTGTAGATCTTCGTAATCTTATTGTTGAAAAGCATTTTGATGGGAATGGTTATATGGCGCATTTCCAGAATGCTGAATGTTCCTGTGAGCACTGTGGGGGCCGTTATCTGGAAATGGAAAGAGCATCAGTTCACCATAAACCGGCCACGATCAGGTGCTCCACATAAGATCCCTGTCCGAGGAGTCCAAAGAGTAATCGGGAGAGTTCTCCAAGAGCCGAGAACCACTCGGGCAGAACTTCAGGAAGACCTTGCATCAGCAGGTATGTTTGTTTCAAAGAAAACTATAAGCAATGCACTGAACCGCCATGGCATGCATGCACGCTCACCGCGCAAGACTCCTTTGCTGAACAAAAAGCATGTTGAGGCTCGGGGAAAGTTTGCGAAAGAGCATTTAGAGAAGTCGGTGGATTATTGGTAGATGTAGTATGGTCAGATGAAAGCAAAATTTATCTTTTTGGCAGTCATTCTATACACGATGTGTGGAGAAGAAATGGCACTGCCCACCACCCAAGCACGCCATACCAACAGTTAAGTTTAGGGGTGGAAGCATGATGGTTTTGGGCTGCTTTTCAGCAAGGGGTGATGGCAGACTTCATGCTATTGAAGGCAGGATGAATGGAGAAATGTACGGAGACATTCTGGATACAAATCTACTGCCATCTACCAGAAAGCTAAGAATGAAAAGAGATTGGACATTTCAGCAAGACAATGATCCCAAACACAAGGCCGAGGACACAATGAAGTGGTTTCAAAGAAAGAAAATCACCTAACCTAAATCCCACAGAAAATCTATGAAGAGAACTGAAGATCAAAGTTCATAAGAGGCCCAAGGAACCTTCAAGATTTAAAGACCATTTGCTTGGAAGAATGGGCCAGAATCACTCCTGAGCAATGCAGACGAGTGGTCTCTCCATACAAGAGGCGTCTGTAAGCTGTTATCACCAACAAAGGCTTTTCTACAAAGTATTAAATAAAGTGAGTTTTATACTTATTCCCTGTCTCATTTCACTTTATTTATTATGACTCAACTTGTATACTTAAATGTTCTGGTTTCTTTGTATGAATTGAATATTTGGCTTGATGCCTCAATCTGGTGGAAATTTTGTGTAAATAGCCCACTTAGAAATCCCCTTACTGATAAAATGCTGATGTGTCAAGTACTTATGTGACTATATATTAATATACAGCGGGAAAATATGTCTTATTATAAGCCCCTGATGACATCATAATGATGATTATATTTGTGTTTTATCAGATGTCTTTGGTGTTTGAGGAAGACCCTTTCATCTGATCTGCGTCCAAACGTCTCCAGTTACATACGTACTGGGTCTCTCGATGTTGTGTTAACTGAATAGGATCCCTAAATGATCACACAATGATGCTTTTGGCTGCATCCTGACGTCTAGCAGATCAATACTGACAGGCCTTTTCAGAAGTTGATAGACTTCTCCTTAAGGTCTTGCAGATGGTGGCCTTCTCATTCTTTATATATTGAGGTAGCCGCCTGGCCTTAAAAAGACACTGGTAATATGTTACCCCTCTAATCGAGGGTCTACGCCACAGAGATCACATCCCGCACTTGTGGGTACATATACTAACATCTTGGTCTCACCAGTTAGGAAAGAACTCATGGGAAGATAGTGTGCAAGCCTTTAGACTGAGACCCAAATAAGGGAGATCACTTGGTTCACCGACAGGGAAACCTTGAGTAACAAGGATACATCATTTGGGACAATCAAAGACTGGAAGGCCAAATTACAAGGAGCGAGATCTTGGATCAGGGGGTTAAGCCCACGACCGAGATCTGGCTCAGTTGGCGAGGCAGCTCCGCACGGCTAGCCACTAGAAATTGTGAGAAGTGAATAGTGAAGGACAGGGTGCCTTTAGTCGTCCTTGGAAAGGGGGGAGTAGTGAGGCTAAAAGAGCACACTTCCTCACCTGAAGATGGGGGATGGCAATCTCGGAGGTTTGGGCCATACTGATCTTAAGTGCTTCCACCTAAGACCCAAGCTAAGACAAGCTGCTGGAGATTAAAGAACCTTTCAGGAGTGGTGGGCGTAGCCCAGCCCGCAGCTCTACAGATGTCTGCTAGAGAGAGGACCTACGCCAGTGCCTACGAGGAGACTACGCCCTGAGTCGAGTTTGCCCTCACTGCAAGCAGGCACAGGTGGTTCGGAGATCAGTATGCAGTTATAATTGAATGTACATTCCAGTACCCCAGTCTCTGTCTGGAGACACCTTCAAGCAGACAAAAGTTGCTCGGAGCTCCTAGGGCTCTGCGTGTGGTTCATGTAGTGGCACAGGGCACGTGGCCTTTTAGTGGCCTAGGTCTGCTTCTGCATCGCAAAGGACTCTTGGGTAAAGTTGTGTTATGGGCGCACCAAGAGAGGGAGCTTTCTCTGCTTCAAGAGTCTATGCAAGGATAAGAGTCTATGCAAGGATAAGAGTCTATGCAAGGATAAGAGTCTATGCAAGGATAAGAGTCTATGCAAGGATAAGAGTCTATGCAAGGATAAGAGTCTATGCAAGGATGTGGTGATCTTAGTCCACCAGACATTGCCCGACCAAGGGACTGCAGGAACCATAATTGCCAGCGGCATTAGGTCCGTTGTGGTCCTGAGCTCAAAAACGCTGCAGACATTCCCTCGTCTAGCTCCTTAGGGCTATAGCAAATTCACCAATGCATGAACTGAGGATGTGGCATGTCCGGTATGTGCAACAATCTTGCAGAGGAGAATTTGCACGCTTTAGAGGAGAGCCTTGGTTGGTGCAGGCAGTAAGGGAAGCCTGCGAACACATGTCAAGTGACTGTGCTCTCTACTGGTAAACTCGTCTCGCACTCCTGGTAAAAAATTAAAATGGGGGCGATGCGGGGCATATCACTCCAGTGAATATTGGGGTGCAAGGTGAGCCCTACACTGAAACCCAACACTGACAGGGAAGCATGGAAGCATTTATCCTTATTCTTGACTGCTGGAAGCAGAAGAACAAGGATGTGGTCAAAAGCCAATCGAGAGATTATGCAGACCCAGATTCCGAAGAAGAAAACCATTAAGTCGACACAGTCAAGAGACAAACTGAAATGAAACTCGTTCACTACAACTGAAAACAATTCAGTTTTACATCACAAAAAAAACATTCACATCACAAAAACTCCACACAATCAATGACACAATGAACATTTTCAGCATTATTTACAAAATTTACTGATAACAGACAAAAAAAACCACCACAAACAGACCATTAAAAATACATCTCTATTATAGTGCAGTGAAGTCAAACATTATAAAAGTACTCACAGTTTCTGTCTGCTTTATAGATCATGTTTTCTTTTTCACTGAAGAGTGTAAAAACAGTTTTATTTTTATTGATCACTAGATTTACTACAAAACTATCAGCTGTCTCTCATGTCAAGCTTCATTTAATGTCAATGTGTGACAACGTAACCGCATCGTTGTCACACATTGCAAAAAACACACAAAGTTAAAGAAGTTTCCTTTTATGTAAACCAATTCTGTGATGCTTAGACAAATTAAGAAATAGTTTTTACACATATAATTCTAACAACACAAATAGAGAATGATCTATAATGTATTTAACATAGATCTATAATAATTATATAATTGATCATACCATTGTGTCAGTCATCGGCATTGACACTAAAGTATGTCTACAGATGTGGGCGTGGTTTAGTCTTATAGCTGTAAAGATGAATCTCTAAAATCAATCATGATAAAAATAAATGATTAATTAAACTCATTTCAGTTTCTTTAGTCATTTAATAATGTTCATGTGGACCGAGTGATGTTTGATACGTTCTGTAAGACTGTAAGACACATTTAATGTGTCCATTATTCACCATCAGATGATAGTCACACAAACAGACATCTTACCGCGTTTTTTTGGCCCTAAAAGAGAAATACAACAACAGTTACACAATGAACTTTGCAAACTTTAGTTCAAAACAAACTCTTAGCTCTATCCATCAGCAATATAAATTATATCTCAAACCCCAATCATTATAAACACATCAACAATACTAATGTTTATTACATACACATGAACTTTTGTACCACACACACGCACACACACACACGCACGCACACGAGTAGAGTGTGTTTGTTTTTCGACATTTCGTCAAAGCGCTGTTATTTTCACCCCAGAGACCAATCATCTTGTTTGGCCTTCTCAGGAAGGCTTTATTTGGAGATCAATGATTAAAATTTAAGTTTAACTCTGTTCCCAAAATGTTTTATCCACATGTAAAACTATTTCTTATATATTCTTGAAAGATGGAGCAGTTCCCTCTTTGTCTGGAGAAGGTGTTGTTTATGGACCACAACCAGTAAGTGTATTTTATTATTTATTAGTTTCTGTAACTTATTACACAAAGGGCAACACTGTTTATAATGATCAGTTTAAATTATTTGTTGATTATAATTATTGTTTAGCGTTTAACCACTTACTGGTTTAGATTGTTTATCTGGTTTACCTATGTTTTCCAGGTCTGATTCTGGATCAATTGATAAAATACGTGAAAAATACGGGTTCTTTACATGCAAAACATTAAGACACGTTATATTGCACACAATCAAAGCTTCAAAAGTCTTTTAAGAAAAATCTTTCACTTAAATGAAAAGCAGAGGATAAATAACTCCATCTCTAAAAGCTGACAATCAGGTCAAAAGGATAGTTAAATCTATCAGTTTTCCGTTTCACATTAACAAGGAATAATTTAGGATCAATTGTAACACGGCATAATCTATCAGATCTAACATAATAAAAGAATAATCCTCTAAATAAATACTACTAATAATAATGAATGTTTAAGATGATTAGGCTGTCAGTATTCAATCCTGAAGTGAAAGACTCTTCATCAAACTCATTAATTGAATCTCATTGTGTTGCATTTATAAAACTTTAAGTGCGTTCATCTGTAAACTTGACATTAAATCTTGTGTTATGTAAAAAAATATACATGCATAGTATATTGATAAAATATTTTTTTTCAGTTAGTAAAACACATATAAAGGTAGCGTTTAAAGGTGGTATTTTTCTAAAAACTTAATCTGAGCAGATAAGTAGAAATGAATAAAAGATATTTTCAACCAAATTCTAAGGAAAAAAATTAATAAAGTTTTTAAACATATTCACTTATCTCATAAAAGCAACTGTGATGTCATTTACTTTGTTTTTATATTTGTTGAAACATTTATTAAATATACAATATAATACAACATATACAATGTCTACCCACCTCACTGACTCTAGTTTATAATGTGGATCATCTTGCAGATCACAGATCCGCTTCACGTCTGAATCTTCTAGATAATTATAAGAAAGATCCAGATGTGTCAGGTGTGAGGGGTTTGATCTCAGAGCTGAAGACAGAGCAACACAACCTTCAGCTGTGATGTTACACCAACTCAACCTGTAGAAAACAATAACACACACTTCAGTCTGTCAGTTCAGTATTTAACAAACTAAACACTAAAATTATATTGGTTTTCTTGTTTAAAGATAAATTTAGCCAAGAAAACATCTATGAAACATGCAAGGATCTATAAGTGAGGGATACATTTAAAAACAACATCCACATAAACGCCAAAGAACATCGCTCCCAGTATGTACACCAGCTCTGACCATCTGAAATGATATTAAATAAATGTGATTCAGGGCTTAGACCTTTTAACTACAGATGCTACATCTGATCTGATCCGACTGCACTCCACATGTTTGTCAGCAAGTCTTCAAACTGTTTTACAGATGACCTGAGCCAGACTCTAGCTATCTCTCTCTGGAGCTTGTCAAAGTCCCTCAGATATTTTCACCGCCTTTCAACACATGAACTTCATGCACTGAATGTTCACTGTCTGACTAGACAAAGAATTAATAGTAATGAACTGTAATACAGCAATATTCCTACATTTTATAAAAGCATGATGCTGTTGGATCAGTGTGTGTGACTATCAGAGAGAAGATCTTACATCAGTTTTTCCAGTTTACAGTGAGGATTCTCTAGAACATCACAGATCAGCTTCACTCCTGAATCTCTCAGATCATTCTCAGACAGATCCAGATGTGTCAGATGTGAGAGGTTTGATCTCAGAGCTGAAGACAGAGCAACACAACCTTCTGCTGTGATAGAACACTTCAGCAACCTGTAGAGAACAATAATGCATACATTAGTCCCTCATGCATGTGTAATTAAATGACCTCACTAGGACTTTCAGTAAGGGTCAATCATGGTCTGGTGGTTAGAAAGTTGGACTTGTAAGCAGAAGGTTGGGGGTTTGAATTCCAAGTTCAACAGACGATGACTGAAGTGTTCTTCAGGAGGACATCTCATCTCCGTTTTCTCTGTAGTGATTATTGGGAAATCCCTAATACTTGTATGTTGCTTTGGATAAAAGCATTTGCCAACTGAAAAAGTGTAAATGTATTTTTTTGTTGAAGTGACTTTTTTAAAATCATGCATTGTATGATGTTCTTCTGACTGTCCCATTAAAGGAAGGGTCTACGATTTCTGGTAGTCAATGTTGACATTGAAAATCACCGACACAAACACGCCGCAACAACAAAAGGGTCTCGCCCCTTTTTAGATAGCTCTATCCCCCACATACGTCATCGGTCGCTCCTGGCTAATGTCATCTATCAGTCGTCTCCGACATCTACAAACCCAATTCCCAAAAAGTTGGGACACTGTACCAATTCGTGAATAAAAAGGAAAGCAATGATTTTCAAATCTTATAAACTTATATTATATTCACAATGAAATTTTGATTTTGAAATTTCATGCCAAATATTGGATTTCATGAGTGGTACAAATTCCATAAAAGTTGGGACAGGTAGAAATAAGACACCAAAAATTGTATTATTTATATAAAGAACAGCTTGAGAACAAATGTGTAGCTTATTAGGTCAGTTGACAACATGATTGGGTAAAGAGCCTTACAGAGTGGCATTGTCTCTCAGATGTCAAGATGGGAAGTGGATCACCAAAACCCCAATCCTGCGGTGAAAAATAGTGAAGCAATATCAGAAATGAGTTTCTCAGAGGAAAATTGCAAAGAGTTTGAAGTTTTCATCATCTACAGTTCACAATATCATCCAAAGATTCAGAGAATCTGGAGCACTCTCTGTGTGTAAGGGTCAGGGCAAGAAAACCATACTGGACGTCTGTGATCTTCGAGCCCTTAGACATCACATACAGGAATCATACTGTAATGGATATCACAACATGGACTCAGGAATACTTCCAGAACACATTGTCAGTGAACACATTACACTGTGCCATAATCCGTTGAAGGATAAATCTCTATAGGTAAAAAAAGAAGCCATATCTAACAATGATCAAGAAGCGTTTTCTCTGGGCCAAGGCTCATTTAAAATGGACTGTGGCAAAGTTAAAATGTTATGTGGTTAGACTAATTACAATTTGAAGTTTCACTTTTTGGAAAACTGGGATGCCATATCATCCAGACTAAAGAGGACAAGAACAACCGAAGTTGTTATCAGCGCTCAGTTCAGAAGCCTGCATCTCTGATGGTATGGGGTTGCAGGAGTGAGTGTGGCATGGGCAGCTTACACATCTGGAAAGACACCGTAAACGCTGAAAGGTATATCCTTAAAGTTCTATAACAACATATGCTCCCATTCAGACGTTGCCTCTTTTAGGGAAGACCTTACATTTTCCAACATGACACTGCCAGACCACATACAGCATCAATCACACCATCATGACTGCGTAGAAGAAGAATCCTGGACTGAAATGGCCTGCAGTCCAGATCTTTCACCCACAGAAAACATTTGGGGCATCATAAAGAAGAAGATGTGATAAAGAAGACCTAAGACAGTTGAGCAATTAGAAGCCTGTATTAGACAAGAATGGGACAACATTCCTATTCTATAGTTGGGCAACTTGTCTCCTCTCTCCGCAGACATTTGCAGACTATGAAGAGAAGATGGAATGCCACACAGTGGTAGAAATGGCCTTGTTCCAACTTTATCAAGATAAGTTGATGCCATGAAATTTTAAATCAACTTTTTTTACCTTGAAATTTAACATTTCCTCAATTTAAACATTTGACATGTCATCTATGTTGTATTCTGTATAAACTTTCACATCGTGTTCAGTGGCGTAGCGCAAACTGCGTTGGCCCCCGCAAGAGTGGTGGCGGGGCCCCTCACCACATAATTAGATGGGGGATTCACCTTTTCATTCATTGTGCGCTCATAAGCTTCACTCTCTAAACAGTTGCGGAAAGTCAACAGATATGGTCATAATCGCCAAACACTGTAGGCTGCAATTACTACCAAAATAAAAGTTGTAGATATATATCAGAGGAGAAGATCTTACTTTAGTGTCTTCAGTTTACAGTGAGGATTCATCAGTCCATCACAGATCAGCTTCACTCCTGAATCTCTCAGATCATTCTCAGACAGATCCAGATGTGTCAGATGTGAGGGATTTGATCTCAGAGCTGAAGACAGAGCAACACATCCTTCATCTGTGAGTTTACACCAACTCAAACTGTAGAGAACAATCACACACACTTCAGTCTCTCAGGTTACTATTAATGTCACTATTAAAACAAGTTATCATAATTATCAATCACAATTTTACCTTAAGTGACATACATTTTATTTTCACTAACAAGACAAATCTGTACAATTATTTTAAACTAAACAAATATCTGTATATAGATCTTACTTTAGTGTCTCCAGTTTACAGTGAGGATTCTCTAGAACATCACAGATCAGCTTCACTCCTGAATCTCTCAGATAATTCCCCGACAGATCCAGATGTGTCAGATGTGAGAGGTTTGATTTCAGAGCTGAAGACAGAGCAACACAACCTTCATCTGTGATCTTACACTTCCACAACCTGTAGAGAACAATCACACACTTCAGTCTATCAGTTCAGTATTAATGTCATTAATAAATATCCTAATTTTATCTTAAGCAACATATAATTTTTTTTAATTAAATTAAATTTCTAGGATACTATACAAATAAACAATTCCAACACAGAGAGATGAAACTTCTCAAATATGTGAATGTGGCTCCAGCAGGGTTGTGAACCTACAATGTTCTTAAGGTTCGGTTCAATTACGATTATCATGTCATCGAGTCGCTTCCATAATATATCATATTGCATTTGACGGTGCACTCAGTTTTCTATTTTTATACAATTCTATTCTGTATACAATAATAGACAATAAATACAAACAGCAAAAAATCTTAATTTAACCTTCTCAAAGAATGCAAACATTTGAATGTATCAAGCAAAACACAAATCTGAGCACAGAGGATAACAGATGCATTAAGAACAAATACACAACTGAAAATGATAAAAGTGTATAAAGCGACAGATTTAATCGGCGGTGATCATGTTTGATATCTGTCACAAGCACTACATGTTCGTCTGATATCTGCCATTCCTGCAAGACATAAGACTGTAGGTCTGACGGTTCAGCACCAGATGATCTCGAAATCAAGGCAGAGCCGAGCACACTTCCATCATTATGATGCGACATGAAATAAATTATTTTGAGACACAAGATTTATTTATGACCAAAAAATACCTAACCGAACTTCCTAAAACCCAATTGTACAGTCTCTTTGTCTACTTAATAGGTTTAAATGCCTGATAATTCTTAAATAATTTGTTATAGGAACTACTTTTTATAAGTAGTAAGTTTTTATAAGGAGTAAGTGTGTTTGACTTCATTCATGCGCACGGGCCAGCCACATTCGGTTTTGGTTTATTACTGAATCGGTTCCAAATCGTTCCCATCTGCACCGCCATGCATTGTAGAAACGATAATTTGAACACCCCTAAGATCCAGTAGATGAGTGACTATCAGAGAGAAGATCTTACTCCAGTGTCTTCAGTTTACAGCGAGGATTCTTCAGGACATCACAGATCAGCTTCACTCCTGAATCACCAATATTATTCTCAGACAGATCCAGATGTGTCAGATGTGAGGGGTTTGATCTCAGAGCTGAAGACAGAGCAACACATCCTTCATCTGTGATATTACAATCGCTCAACCTGTTGATACATTAAGAAAAAAGTATTGTGAATTGTTTAAGGGTTTTACAAAGCACTTACTTCAACTTCTTTGTTTGACATCTGCATTGTTTAAGATTTGTGAGACTTTCATCATGAATAATGTTCAGAGAGTTAAGAGACGGTTCCGACTTACTGAACTGATCTGGATTCACAAATCAAAGGCATTAACTTCTTCAGAACTTTCAGACTTTTAACTGCATTTCCACTTTGAACAAAATCACTGAGTTTAAACTCCTTCAGCTCCTGTTCTGATGTCAACAACACAAATGCTACAGCTGACCATTGAGATGAAGAGAGTTGGGTTTTACTTAATGTTCCAGATTTCAGATGATGTTGGATTTCCTCCACTAGAGAATGATCACCCAGTTCATTCAGACAGTGAAACAGATTGATGGATTTCTCTTGAGAACGAATGTTTGAGATCTTCTTCTTGATATACTCGACTGTTTTCTCATTGCTGTGAGAGCTTTTATCCGTCTGTGTCATCAGACCTTGTAATAGATTCTGATTAAACTCCAGAGACAAACCCAGAAGAAAACGAAGAAAGAGATCCAGATGTCCATTTTTACTCTGCAGAGACTCATCTACAGCTCTCTGATGCAGATCTGATATTGAAGGCTTATATGCTCGAGTTCTTGTGGTGGATTTATTAAACACATTTGTGTTGTTGTTTATGAAGGAGACGTGAGCATAAAGAGCAGCTAGATGTTCCTGAATGCTCAGATGAACGAAGCAGTAAACTCTCTTCTGACACAAGCCAAACTCCTCTCTGAAGATCTGAGTGCATAATCCTGAGTACACTGATGCTTCTGCTACATCAATGTCACACTCTCTCAGGTCTTCTTCATAGAAGATCACATTGCCTTTCACAAGCTGCTCAAAAGCCAGTTTGCCCAGTTTCAAGATCATGTCTTCATCACTCTTCACTTTCTTCTCATAGTCCTTCTGATGTTTGATGTTTGTCTGAATGATCAGGAAGTGTGTGTACATTTGAGTGAGAGTCTTGGGGATCTCTCCTTCACTCTCTGCTTCACTCAACATTCTCTCTAGAACAGTGGCTGAAATCCAGCAGAACACTGGGATGTGACACATGATGTAGAGACTCCTGGATGACTTCAGGTGTGAGATGATTCCGTTGTTCAGACTCTCATCACGGATTCTCTTGCTGAAGTATTCTTCCTTCTGTTTGTCAGTGAAGCCTCGTACCTCTGTGACTCGATCAACACACACAGATGGGATGAGATCCGCTGCTGCTGGTCTGGAGGTGATCCAGATGAGAGCAGAGGGAAGCAGATTCCCTGCGATGAGGTTTGACAGAATCACGTCCAATGAGACTGATTCTCTTACATCGCACAACCTCACACTGTTGTGAAAGTCCAGAGACAAACGACACTCATCCAAACCATCAAAGATGAACAACACTTTATATTCACCACTGAACATTTCCACTTCTTTTGTCTCTGGATAGAAAAGATGAAGAAGCTCCAGAAGACTGAGTGTTTTGTTCTTCATCAGATTCAGTTCTCTGAAAGGAAGTGGAAATATGAGGTGGATATCTTGATTCTCTTTTCCTTCAGTCCAGTCCAGAATGAACTTCTGCACAGAGACAGTTTTTCCAATGCCAGCGACTCCCTTTGTCAGCACACTTCTGATGGGTTTGTGTTGTTCAGTTAAAGCTGTAAAGATGTCATTGCATTTGATTGGTGTGTCCTCTGTTGTTGTTCTTCTGGATTGTGTCTCAATCTGTCTCACCTCATGTTCATGACTGATCTCTCCACCTTCACTCTCTGTGATGTAGACCTCTTTGTAGATCTCATTCAGTAGTGTTGTGTTTCTGTAATGTGATGTTTCTTCATACAAACTCTCAAACCTCTTCCTCAGATTTGATCTGAACGTGTTGAGTACTTCAGCTCGAGTAAAGTCCCGACTGTAAATGAAAATACCAGATTATAAAGCAAGAAAAGTAAACGTCCTAACTCAAACAGATCATTTCTATGGCCTATTTTGTAATAAGAAAAGAACACTGGTCCAGAAACACATTTTTGTATTTTAATACAGAACTTATATTAGAATAACAATCAATTAAAGTGTGTTGTTCAAATGAAGAGAAAGCACTATTCAAGAGGAGTTTTAAACAATGTTATAAAGAAAGCAACAAAGAATTATCTTTAAAGGAGGCAGAAATAAACCATGCCATGACTAGAACACTGCTACATTTACAAAGACTGACAAAAGACAAGGCAAACACAAGGGTTTTGCATAGGGTAAAAACATGAAACAATGGAACAAAACCAACAAAAACAAGACAGACAAGACAGACAAGACCATTACAACAATGAACCGAACATCCGTAGTCGGAATTGAAATGTTAAACATCTTTAATAAAGTGTTAGAGAACGAGTGGGGAACTTTAGCACTTATAACTGTTACCGTCTGGTCGGCGCTACAAGCCACTTTCTAAAAAACATCCAGACACGGAAAAAGCTTCTTTCCTCCGGTCAGTTACCTCATGAACAGTTAAATGTTCACCTTGTGCAATAAATGTGGGCAAGAAATAACTTTCCATCAGAGTTATTGTATATATAACCTTAAAAAATGTATTTGCATATTTAAAACGCCTGTAGATATCTTATAGAATCCGTATTTACATATTATACACCCTACAGTGAAATAAATATAATACTTTACATAAGACCTTTAACTTTATATATAAAAAAACATCTCTACCTATTCTATACCATTCGAAACATTTCCACTATTGATTATTTTTGGTGAACTTGTCCCCTTACATTGTGTAAAGCTTCTTTAACTAAAATAAAATCATTATGTGTGTAAACATACCTGGCAATAAAGCTCATTCTGATTCTATAAGATGCTGTTTATTTGTCTATAAGATGCTGTTTATTTGTCTATAAGATGCTGTTATATTGAGATATATGTGGTATGTTGAGAGTTGGCAACATGATTGGGTAAAGAGCCACCCAGAGTGGCATTACTCTGGGTGGCTCTTTACCCAATCATGTTGTCAACTGACCTAATAAGTTACAAATTTGTTCTCAAGCTGTTCTTTATATGAAATATTAAGTTTTCAGGTGTCTAATTTCTACCTGTCCCAACTTTTATGGAACGTGCAGCTCTCATACATTATGCAGAACGTGCACACTCTGTGTTCAGTGTTTAATGTTTTTCTTGTGCTAAATGTATGTATGTTGAATGTTTCGACTGTGTTGTCTATAGTACACTGTGTGTACTGACTATATGTATGTGCATATTGCACACTGTCTTATGTCTGTACTATATGTTACATGTTATATGTTACATTTACTGCGCTGTTTTTGGAGCAAGCTCCTAAGAATTTCACTCACCAGGGCACATGTGCCGTGGTGATGTGACAATAAAAGTGAATTGAATTGAATTGAATTGAAATCCATATTTGGCATAAATTTCAAAATGTCTCCTTATCAACATTCGATATGTTATCTATATTCTATACCTTTATATTATTATATAGTTGTAATAGAGACACATGACGCTCTTGTATTGCTTTATAATTTACTCTCAACTTGTAATATGATTTGGTACATTATATTTTTGCATCACACTTAAAGCACTAACGACACTAAATGAAAGAACGTAGGATCTGATAACGCATGAGGAAGTTATAGATATTCTATAGTGGAATAATTTAATTGGGTGAAACATTGTTGAAACTCTTGTTATAATTTACCTTAAAGCAGGATAAATGTTTTCTTTAAAGTCTTCCGGTGGATTCTCAAACTTCTTCTTCTTACAGACGGGTTCTGTCGTCACTGGTCTGAACAACACAATAAAAAAACAAGTATCACACACTTTAATAGGAGTGCTTTTCTCATGACTTTATTAATTCTACAGATTTAACAATACTTATTCATAAAACCTAACATTTATCTGTTGATGTACTTCACTAATATAGAAATTATACATAGCTGAGATTCATCTTTGTGAACATTGATAACAAATTGACCACAAACACTTCATAAAATGTAAATGTATAAACATATATTATATTATATATATAGAGATATTTGTACCTGAGATTATGTTCTTCCATATTATCCATAGACACAACTGAACAAACACACAACAGATAACACACAACAATATTAATCACACAAATAACATTTAAACACTTTTGATTTAATGATAATGTTGATAGACACACAACTGAACAAACACACAACAGATAACACACAACAATATTAATCACACAAATAACATTTAAACACTTTTGATTTAATGATAATGTTGATAGACACACAACTGAACAAACACACAACAGATGACACACAACAATATTAATCACACAAATAACATTTAAACACTTTTGATTTAATGATAATGTTGATAGACACACAACTGAACAAACACACAACAGATGACACACAACAATATTAATCACACAAATAACATTTAAACACTTTTGATTTAATGATAATGTTGATAGACACACAACTGAACAAACACACAACAGATGACACACAACAATATTAATCACACAAATAACATTTAAACACTTTTGATTTAATGATAATGTTGATAGACACACAACTGAACAAACACACAACAGATAACACACAACAATATTAATCACATAAATAACATTTAAACACTTTTGATTTAATGATAATGTTGATAGACACACAACTGAACAAACACACAACAGATGACACACAACAATATTAATCACACAAATAACATTTAAACACTTTTGATTTAATGATAATGATAATGTTGATAGACACACAACTGAACAAACACACAACAGATGACACACAACAATATTAATCACACAAATAACATTTAAACACTTTTGATTTAATGATAATGTTGATAGACACACAACTGAACAAACACACAACAGATAACACACAACAATATTAATCACAGAAATAACATTTAAACACTTTTGATTTAATGATAATGATAATGTTGATAGACACACAACTGAACAAACACACAACAATATTAATCACACAAATAACATTTAAACACTTTTGATTTAATGATAATGTTGATAGACACACAACTGAACAAACACACAACAGATAACACACAACAATATTAATCACACAAATAACATTTAAACACTTTTGATTTAATGATAATGTTGATAGACACACAACTGAACAAACACACAACAGATAACACACAACAATATTAATCACACAAATAACATTTAAACACTTTTGATTTAATGATAATGTTGATAGACACACAACTGAACAAACACACAACAGATAACACACAACAATATTAATCACACAAATAACATTTAAACACTTTTGATTTAATGATAATGTTGATAGACACACAACTGAACAAACACACAACAGATGACACACAACAATATTAATCACACAAATAACATTTAAACACTTTTGATTTAATGATAATGATAATGTTGATAGACACACAACTGAACAAACACACAACAGATGACACACAACAATATTAATCACACAAATAACATTTAAACACTTTTGATTTAATGATAATGTTGATAGACACACAACTGAACAAACACACAACAGATGACACACAACAATATTAATCACACAAATAACATTTAAACACTTTTGATTTAATGATAATGATAATGTTGATAGACACACAACTGAACAAACACACAACAATATTAATCACACAAATAACATTTAAACACTTTTGATTTAATGATAATGTTGATAGACACACAACTGAACAAACACACAACAGATGACACACAACAATATTAATCACACAAATAACATTTAAACACTTTTGATTTAATGATAATGTTGATAGACACACAACTGAACAAACACACAACAGATGACACACAACAATATTAATCACACAAATAACATTTAAACACTTTTGATTTAATGATAATGTTGATAGACACACAACTGAACAAACACACAACAGATAACACACAACAATATTAATCACACAAATAACATTTAAACACTTTTGATTTAATGATAATGTTGATAGACACACAACTGAACAAACACACAACAGATGACACACAACAATATTAATCACACAAATAACATTTAAACACTTTTGATTTAATGATAATGTTGATAGACACACAACTGAACAAACACACAACAGATGACACACAACAATATTAATCACACAAATAACATTTAAACACTTTTGATTTAATGATAATGTTGAAAGACACACAACTGAACAAACACACAACAGATAACACACAACAATATTAATCACACAAATAACATTTAAACACTTTTGATTTAATGATAATGTTGATAGACACACAACTGAACAAACACACAACAGATGACACACAACAATATTAATCACACAAATAACATTTAAACACTTTTGATTTAATGATAATGATAATGTTGATAGACACACAACTGAACAAACACACAACAGATGACACACAACAATATTAATCACACAAATAACATTTAAACACTTTTGATTTAATGATAATGATAATGTTGATAGACACACAACTGAACAAACACACAACAGATGACACACAACAATATTAATCACACAAATAACATTTAAACACTTTTGATTTAATGATAATGTTGATAGACACACAACTGAACAAACACACAACAGATGACACACAACAATATTAATCACACAAATAACATTTAAACACTTTTGATTTAATGATAATGATAATGTTGATAGACACACAACTGAACAAACACACAACAGATAACACACAACAATATTAATCACACAAATAACATTTAAACACTTTTGATTTAATGATAATGATAATGTTGATAGACACACAACTGAACAAACACACAACAGATGACACACAACAATATTAATCACACAAATAACATTTAAACACTTTTGATTTAATGATAATGATAATGTTGATAGACACACAACTGAACAAACACACAACAGATGACACACAACAATATTAATCACACAAATAACATTTAAACTCTTTTGATTTAATGATAATGATAATGTTGATAGACACACAACTGAACAAACACACAACAGATGACACACAACAATATTAATCACACAAATAACATTTAAACACTTTTGATTTAATGATAATGTTGATAGACACACAACTGAACAAACACACAACAGATGACACACAACAATATTAATCACACAAATAACATTTAAACACTTTTGATTTAATGATAATGATAATGTTGATAGACACACAACTGAACAAACACACAACAGATGACACACAACAATATTAATCACACAAATAACATTTAAACACTTTTGATTTAATGATAATGATGACAGACACACAACTGAACAAACACACAACAGATAACACACAACAATATTAATCACACAAATAACATTTAAACACTTTTGATTTAATGATACTGATAATGTTGATAGACACACAACTGAACAAACACACAACAGATGACACACAACAATATTAATCACACAAATAACATTTAAACACTTTTGATTTAATGATAATGTTGACAGACACACAACTGAACAAACACACAACAGATAACACACAACAATATTAATCACACAAATAACATTTAAACACTTTTGATTTAATGATAATGTTGAAAGACACACAACTGAACAAACACACAACAGATAACACACAACAATATTAATCACACAAATAACATTTAAACACTTTTGATTTAATGATAATGATAATGTTGATAGACACACAACTGAACAAACACACAACAGATAACACACAACAATATTAATCACACAAATAACATTTAAACACTTTTGATTTAATGATAATGATGACAGACACACAACTGAACAAACACACAACAGATAACACACAACAATATTAATCACACAAATAACATTTAAACACTTTTGATTTAATGATAATGATAATGTTGATAGACACACAACTGAACAAACACACAACAGATGACACACAACAATATTAATCACACAAATAACATTTAAACACTTTTGATTTAATGATAATGATAATGTTGATAGACACACAACTGAACAAACACACAACAGATGACACACAACAATATTAATCACACAAATAACATTTAAACACTTTTGATTTAATGATAATGTTGATAGACACACAACTGAACAAACACACAACAGATGACACACAACAATATTAATCACACAAATAACATTTAAACACTTTTGATTTAATGATAATGTTGATAGACACACAACTGAACAAACACACAACAGATGACACACAACAATATTAATCACACAAATAACATTTAAACACTTTTGATTTAATGATAATGTTGATAGACACACAACTGAACAAACACACAACAGATGACACACAACAATATTAATCACACAAATAACATTTAAACACTTTTGATTTAATGATAATGTTGATAGACACACAACTGAACAAACACACAACAGATGACACACAACAATATTAATCACACAAATAACATTTAAACACTTTTGATTTAATGATAATGATGACAGACACACAACTGAACAAACACACAACAGATAACACACAACAATATTAATCACACAAATAACATTTAAACACTTTTGATTTAATGATAATGTTGATAGACACACAACTGAACAAACACACAACAGATGACACACAACAATATTAATCACACAAATAACATTTAAACACTTTTGATTTAATGATAATGATAATGATGACAGACGCACAACTGAACAAACACACAACAGATGACACACAACAATATTAATCACACAAATAACATTTAAACACTTTTGATTTAATGATAATGTTGATAGACACACAACTGAACAAACACACAACAGATAACACACAACAATATTAATCACACAAATAACATTTAAACACTTTTGATTTAATGATAATGATAATGTTGATAGACACACAACTGAACAAACACACAACAGATGACACACAACAATATTAATCACACAAATAACATTTAAACACTTTTGATTTAATGATAATGTTGATAGACACACAACTGAACAAACACACAACAGATGACACACAACAATATTAATCACACAAATAACATTTAAACACTTTTGATTTAATGATAATGTTGATAGACACACAACTGAACAAACACACAACAGATGACACACAACAATATTAATCACACAAATAACATTTAAACACTTTTGATTTAATGATAATGATAATGTTGATAGACACACAACTGAACAAACACACAACAGATGACACACAACAATATTAATCACACAAATAACATTTAAACACTTTTGATTTAATGATAATGATGACAGACGCACAACTGAACAAACACACAACAGATGACACACAACAATATTAATCACACAAATAACATTTAAACACTTTTGATTTAATGATAATGATAATGTTGACAGACACACAACTGAACAAACACACAACAGATGACACACAACAATATTAATCACACAAATAACATTTAAACACTTTTGATTTAATGATAATGATGACAGACACACAACTGAACAAACACACAACAGATAACACACAACAATATTAATCACACAAATAACATTTAAACACTTTTGATTTAATGATAATGTTGATAGACACACAACTGAACAAACACACAACAGATGACACACAACAATATTAATCACACAAATAACATTTAAACACTTTTGATTTAATGATAATGATAATGATGACAGACACACAACTGAACAAACACACAACAGATAACACACAACAATATTAATCACACAAATAACATTTAAACACTTTTGATTTAATGATAATGTTGACAGACACACAACTGAACAAACACACAACAGATGACACACAACAATATTAATCACACAAATAACATTTAAACACTTTTGATTTAATGATAATGATAATGTTGACAGACAACATGTGTGGGGCTCTTAACTCTTAATGTCTATGGGAAACTCACTTCCGGGTTGTCCTACAAGGTGACGTCACGACTCCTGATTTACCCGGAAACAACAATTAGAAGTTTTTGAGTGGCTGATAGATGAGCAAATAAGAAACGCCCATCTGTATACATTAACTTTAACTGTTGCTATGGAGATAAATATTAAAAATAAGTCTTGTAGTGAATGCTTGAGAGCCTTGTTTAATAAAATATGAACATATGAAATAACAGAATAAAAACCCTTTAAACCCTCTCGAACAGCAGAAGTCTCACCTCTTCAATGTAATTATGGGATGTTGGAAAGCTCAGGTGCTTCTCTTTATCTTCTCAGGCAGGATTCACAGCTGTCTCCTGTGCGGAAGTGTCAATCAACCTGATGTGACGTATGAAGGCCCCTCCCCCTTCTGCACTACAGCAACTGTACACACACACACACACACACACACACACACACACACACACACACAGACACACACACACACACTGAATACACACACACACACACACACACACACACACACACACACACACACACACACACACACACACACACACACACTGAATACACACACACACACACACACTGAATACACACACACACACACACACACACACACACACACACACACACACACACACACTGAATACACACACACACACAGACACACACTGAATACACACACACACACACTGAATACACACACACACACACACACACACACACACACACACACACACACACACACACACACACTGAATACACACACACACACACACACACACACACACACACACACACACACACACACACACACACACACACACACACTGAATACACACACACACACACACACACACACACACACTGAATACACACACACACACACTGAATACACACACACACACACTGAATACACACACACACACACTGAATACAAACACACACACACTGAATACACACACACGAAAAAAAAGGAAGAATTCCAAAATAAAAGTCTTTTGTTCAACATTAACACAGCGACAGAACTTCAGGGCACCAATGATATTTTAATAATATTTATTTGTTTTTGTGTTTTTAATACAGTTTACATGATATGTTTTATTATTATATATAGACACTTTTGCTGTGTGTGCTTTTATTTCAGTCAAAAAACGAAAGTGAAATTAACTTTAGTCAGTTTCTCTTCCGCCATTGTCAGAGGTAAGACTTTCTCTCTTTAAGCTTTAAAACATCGAATATTTTACACAATAATTATTAAAATCTTTCATAAAGACTTTGTTAAAGGTTTATAAATATATTTACATGTATTTAATTGAAACATTTTGTGACTGTGAACTTAATACGTGACGTTTATTATTTCCTCTTTTTTCAAACTTTATTATTGAATGTTTTTAATCCTTTAAGTTTTATTATTGAATGTTTTTATTCCTTTAAGTTTTATCATTGAATGTTTTTAATCCTTTAAGTTTTATTATTGAATGTTTTTAATCCTTTAAGTTTTATTATTGAATGTTTTTAATCCTTTAAGTTTTATCATTGAATGTTTTTAATCCTTTAAGTTTTATTATTGAATGTTTTTAATCCTTTAAGTTTTATTATTGAATGTTTTTGTGTGATTTTAGTCATCTTTTGATCATATTACAGCATGTAATTTAGTTATTATTATAAGAGAATAATGTTTAAACAGAGAACATGACTCTTTATTTCTTATTTATATTCTGTTTATTAATCTTATATAGACTTTAAGAGTTTACCTCAGTTTATAGTTTTAATCATTTTATTACTGTTTTTATTTATATTAAAGTTATAGTTTTACTCATTTCATTACTGTTTTTATTTATATAAAAGTTATAATTTTACTCATTTCATTACTGTTTTTATTTATATTAAAGTTATAGTTTTACTCATTTCATTACTGTTTTTATTTATATTAAAGTTATAGTTTTACTCATTTTATTACTGTTTTTATTTATATTAAAAGTTATAGTTTTACTCATTTTATTACAGTTTTTATTTATATTAAAGTTATAATTTTAATAATTTATTACTGTTTTTATTTATATTAAAGATATAGTTTTACTCATTTTATTACAGTTTTTATTTTTATAAATATATAACTTAGATCTGTGAATGTTAGAGAACAGCTCATCGTCTCATGTGGATATGAAGAAGACAGAAATCTTGCCATGTTTTAGGTTTTCATTTAATACTAATTAATATTTATTCTGTCTATGGCAGGATTAGTATACGAAGAACAGAAAGCAATACTAAAATGAATTATTGGTTTATGTTAACAAATAGTTAATGAACAAAATCCTTTGTTTAAAGTTTTACCAAATTAAGTTTCTAAGTTAGAGAAATATGAGTAATATGAGTGAGTGGGAATTTGTAAACATGAACCGACAATGACATAGAGAAACAATAAAGTGCTGAAAAAGCATTAAATGAGATGAATAAATGTAATGTTGACTAATCTTTTTATTGTAATATCGTGTGATTTGATGCGAGAACGTCTAGGTTACTAGTGTAACCCTGGTTCCCTGATGGAGGAAACAAGACGTTGTGTCGAAGACGACAGTTTGGGGTTCGCTCTTGAGAACCAATCGACTATATATAAAAGGCCAATGAAATTTGGCAAATGAAATTTCCCCGCCTGGACACACGGGTATAAAAGGATAGACGGCGTGCTCATTCATCACCTTTTGTGCTGAGGAATGTAAGGATGACTCACTATCGCTGCATCGAGCGGCACAGCGGCGTGGCACGAAAGGACACAACGTCTCGTTCCATCAGGGGACTAGTTACACTAGTAACCTAGACGTTCCCTTTCTGTCGGCCTCTCGACGTTGTGTCGAAGACGACAGTATGGTGTTCCTATGTAACACGCCACGGCGCTCTGCTGCGTCAGGATCTCAAGGGGAGCGACCCTGACAGGCTCGAGCAGGTCCTAGGTCTGTGCTTCTACGCGAGAGCGTAACCTCCCAGTGGGGAAATGGTAAGACGTACCAGAGCTTTTTGACAAAAAGGTGAGAGGTAACTTACCACCGGTCTCCACAGGCGACGGCCTTCCTATCTCTGCAGTGAGATAGCCTCCTGACCGTTAACTGCAATTGGAAACGCGGCCCCTTCCAGGAGGGAGTGCGTTACGGAGGCCACATCCTACCGTAGGGAGGTTAATATGTGGAGATGTACCAATGGCCTCGCCTGATAAGGGAGAAAACTCATGGAAAATTTAGTGAGCATCGCTACGTATTGGGAGCACCACGTGAGGGAGGTCACAAATTAGCCTTAGTAGGAGAGTTCTGGTGAAGGAATTACATCGTAGTCCAAGGACCAGACACGGAGATTCTAGAGGTCTGGTCGTGGGTGAAACACCGTACCCTTCCCCTGGGACAGAAGGTCCTTCCTTAGGGGAATGGGCCAGGGGGGAACTATTGCTAGAGGTATTAGCTCTGCGAACCAAGCCTGTTTGGGCCAGTATGTCGCAATTAACAGGACCTGGTGTTCCTCGCCCCCGACCTTGCACAGGACCTGTGCAAGAAGGCTCACTGGGGGGAAGGCGTACTTCCACTTGTCCCGGGGCCAGCTGTGCGCTAGGGCATCCGTGCCGAGGGGACCCTCAGTCGAGGAGTACCACAGGGGGCAATGGGTATTGTATGGCGAGGCAAACAGGTCCACCTGTGCCTGGCCGATCCATTCCCATATCAGCCGGATCGTCCCAGGATGGAGTCGCCATTCTCCGCGAGGCGGCATCTGACATGAGAGTGCGTTGGCTGTCTGATTCAGGGAGCCTGGGAGAAATACGACCCGCAGGGATCTTATCTTCTGCTGACTCCAGAGGTGGAAGCGTCTGGCAAGTTGTAACATTCGGCGCGAGCGTACTCCGCCCTTGGCGATTAACGTATGCTACAGCTGCCATGTTGTCAGAGCGGATTAGTACATGCTTGCCCATCACTAGAGGTAGAAACCTCCTGAGGGCAAGTATGATCGCTAGCAACTCCAGGCAATTGAAATGCCAGTATAGTCGGGGACCCGTCCATCGACCCGAAACTGTATGCCTGTTGCACACTGCTCCCCAGCCCAACAGGGAGGCGTCTGTTGTCACTACAACACCCCTCGAAACCTGTCCGAGGGGTACCCTCGCTCGTAAAAAGGTCCTGGAGGACCATGGGGCTAGGAGTGGTCGCATCTGCATCAACCCGAGTGGGAGCACCCCAGTCGTGGATACCATATGCCCTAGGAGCCTCTGAAAATATTTTAGGGGGACCACTGGACGTCTGAGCTTGCTCAGGCTTCGCAGCAAGGCTTGAGCACGCTCCTCTGTTAGTCGGGCAAACATGGTGACAGAGTCTAGTTCCATACCGAGATAAGAGATGCTCTGCGCTGGAGAGAGCTTGCTCTTTTCTCCGTTAACCTGTCAATCCAATCGATTTAGGTGCTGAATCACCATGTCCCTGTGTGTACATACTAGATCTGGTGTGTGAGCCAAAGTAAGCCAGTCGTCGAGATAGTTTAGTACACGCACGCCCCGCTTTCTGAGTGGGGATAGTGCGGCTTCCGCGATTTTCGTGAAGACGCGGGGAAATAGGGACAGACCGAAGGGCAAGACCTAGTACTTGTACGCCCGACCCTCGAAGGCGAACCGTAGGAACGGTCTGTGCCGAGGAAGTATCCAGACGTGGAAGTACTCGTCCTTCAGGTCGTTTGCCACGAACCAATCCCCGTGTTAGCATTCTGAATGGTAGTCTGTGAAGACACCTATTCAGTAAACACAGCCCTCCACCTCTCTTGGGGATGATGAAGTACGGGCTGTAGAAACCCTACGACATCTCGGCTATGGGAACGGGTTCGATCGCTTCTTTTGCCAAAAGAGTCGCCACCTCTGCCCGAGGGACGGCGGAATCCTTCCCTCGTACCGAGGTGTGAAGGATTCCCCGAAACTTGGCAGGGTGTTTGGCGGACTGGATCGCATAGCCGAGACGGATCGTTCTGTCTAGCCACCGCCCTGGTCTGCCGAGCATGGACCATGCGTGCAGTCGTTGGGCAAGCGGGACCAGAGGAACGATCTCCCTCACCACCTCCATGGAGAGGGGTTCTGTGGCTCTCAGGACAGCTGCTTTGCCTGGGGACGTATCCCCTAGGAGACTGCTGTCCCGAGTAGTTACCTGCCTTTGGGGTTGCAGTGTAGCACACCGTCTGTTTGAGCGTGTGTCTGACTGCAGTTCTGCCAATGTGATGCAACGTCTAGTCATGACGCAACGTCGGGTCGGATTGACGCAACGTCGAGTCGGACTGATGAATCGTCTTTAAACCGTACACCATCGCTCGGAGAGTGATAACAGTTGTTTTTTAAGACCAGAGGAGGAAACAGCTCTTTTTGAGAGAGAGTGGGCACCGGGCCTTGAAACGAGTTGGGACATGGCAGGTACGTCCTGCACCGGCCACTTTGGAGATAGAATGTCGTGGCTGGGCATGGTGGTGTCTCCTCCGCTGGTTGCCTCCCGTCAGGAACGCTTCCCACGCTTCCTGCGGGGTGGTTGCTGACTAGGAGGAGTCGCTCTCCTCCAAGTCGCCGGTCTCCGGGTCGCCACCTGAGGGGGAGATTGGTTGGTTGGGAGGGGCTAGGCTGTCTGGGAGCAGATTGCACGGAGCCTAGATGGCACGAAGGCGGCCTGGCTGCAGCGGGGGAGGATATGTTTAATAGCCTCTGTCTGCTTCTGCACAGCGGAGAACTGCTGAGAGAAGTTCTCCACTATGTCACCAAACAGCCCACCCTGCGCATTGGGGGCATCGAGAAATCGAACCTTCTTGGCCTCTCGCATTTGCGCAAGGTTAAGCCAGAGGTGGCTCTCCTGGACCACCAAAGTGGACATCGTCCGACCCAGGGCACGCGCCGTACCCTTAGCGGCCCGGAGGGCCACATCAGTTGCAGTGCGCAGCTCCTGCAGAACTGCGGGGTCAGAACTTCCCTCGTCGAGCTCCTTAAGTGCCTTGGCCTGGTGGACCTGCAGGATGGCCATGGCATGGAGCGAGGAAGCAGCCTGTCCAGCGGCAGCGTAAGCCTTCGACCCGAGGGTGGAGGAGATCTTACATGCCTTGGATGGGAGTCTTGGTCGACCTCTCCAAGTGGATGCGGCCTGAGGGCACAAGTGCACCGCAACAGCCTGCTCCACCTGGGGTATGTCGACGTAACCCCTAGCTGCTCCCCTATTGAGGGAAGTGAGGGCGGAAGAGCCCGTCTGCCGTGTACTGGCCAAAAACGGCGCGTTCCACGACTTCGTAATCTCTTCGTGCACTTCCGGAAAGAATGGAACTTGGGCAGAGGGTGGCTTTACGCCCTGCTTGGACCCCAGATAGCACGCATCCAACCGCGAACACTGGGGTGACGGCGGGACCGTACACTGCAGTTCAATGCTCGCGGCGGCCCGGGCAAGCATGGCCGCCATCTCAGGATCCGGATCATCCCGGGACTTACCCGCCAGAGGCGGAAGCTCCAGGATGTCCTCCGGATCCGAGGCTAGCAGGTCACCCTCCGATGCTGCAACTGATAACTCGTCCTTACCGTACCGTCTCTCGCTGATGGGATAGACGGGGATGCCAAGGTATAGATGCTCTGCGAGCCAGAGGCTGACGGGGTGACATCTATAGTGCCCTCGTAATCACGGACGCCGCTCCCCGAGACCGCCGACCTTGCCGTAGCCGCAGCCAGCCACCCAAAGGGAACTGAGGAAACTATGGCTCACTTTCCAGGGAAAGAAGCCGCCCGTGACCGCAACGTCTTGATCGATATCTGCTCGCAGTGCGGGCAGGTCAGTCCCATGAACGCCGCCTCAGCGTGCTGGAGACCCAAACACGAAAGGCAAGCATCATGGATGTCCCCATCTAAGACAAGTTCGCCACAAACCAAGAGAGCAGCTGTTACCATGAGGCAAAACGCTGCTAGAAATTGTTCTTTTATTGAAAAAGAGAAGACACTCTCTGTCTTCTGCTGAGACGCCCTGGGGAGCCGCTGAAGATGGACAATCCGCTGCAAAACACGTCGTGACACCAGCAGGAAGTTGATCGCCAGAAGTCGATTCTGTCTTCAGACTCAAAGTCATCCGCCAGGTTCGGAAGAACAAAAGGTGATGAATGAGCACGCCGTCTCCCCTTTTAAACCCGGGGGGCACGGCATGCAAATTTAATTCGGCAAATTTCATTGGCCTTTTAAATATAGTCCGAGTCGATTCGTTCTCAAGAGCAAACCCCATACTGTTGTCTTTGACACAACGTTGAGAGACCGACAGAAAGGGAACTGTTTATTTACTCTGGTTTTGTGTCTGATTGAAGTTTTTTATAGATGTGGAGATCGCATTCATCTCTGAAGCGTCATCATGAATAAAACAGAAATATCCTCAGATGATGATTCCTCTTCAGAATACAGGTACTTTCTGTAAACCCTTTATATTATTATTAAGAAATTTCTCCATGATCAATAGGATTTCAAAGTTGAAATGAATGGTCAGGTCACAGCTACCTGCAGAAATAATACAGTTTATGTTGGGTGTGGATCAGTTGGATGTTGGTTCAGTAGAATTCAATGTTGTGTCTAGTGAGAGAAACATTGAAATCTTCATGAACAAAATTAACTTGTGCCCTTCATGAACGGTTAGGACATCTAGTTCATCTGATAACTCTTACGGAACACAAACTATACAAAAAAAGTAGAAAACATTTTTGTTAATATTTGACTTTGAGTAAGAGCCTTTTCAGTACCATTGTCTTCTGCACACGTCAATACAACCATTTCCGATTGAACTGTAAAAGTCAGATGATCTAGACCAGAGGTGCCCAACCAGTCGATCGCGGTCGACCAGTCGATCGCGGACTGCTTTCAAGTCGATCGCAAGAGTCAATTGCCCTCTGGTTTGCACTTTCTCTCTCTTCACTGTTCCCAAATCTCAGACCTCAAATACATCAAATAATACATTTTCTTGAGTAAAGAAAACGGTGTAATTTCTTTCTATTTTAACATATATGGCAGAATAAATATGCTGCTAGTACAGTACACTGAATTCAGTCCGGGTGTTTACAGTGGCGCAAAAAGTAGTGCGTATACGCTATATGCGGCGCATAGGGGCGCAGCACCATTGGGGGGCCTAAGTGATGTTTTTTTTATAAATAATACAAGTTATATAAATTGTAGAGGACTAACAGGTTAGAGTAGGCACCGGTGCCCTCATCAGATTCATTATAGAATTTAAACATAAAAGGGTAATATCTGAGTGGGCGGGGCGCCGTGATCGCAGAGTGAGCAGCAGTAACGTCAGCGACTTGTAATTGAAACTCGAAAAAGATGAATCAATCAAACATTATAATAGTTATTCCGTGTTCATTTGGAGGAAACCGGTGCAGAACACACAGACCTGTTGCTGCACACGGATGTTAGATGGCTGAGTAGAGGTAAATTTTTATCAAGATTCTGTCGTTGTTGCCTGAAGTCAAAGAGTTTCTGAAACTTTCAAAACATGCAGAATATGCCCAGCTAGATGACCACCTACTGGATTTAGTGTTCCTGACTGATCTCACTGATCTGCTGAATGATTTTAATTTGCAGCTGCAGGGTAAAGACAAACATGTAATCAACATGATCAGTTCAGTGAACACGTTTCAAAGCAAGCTACAACTGCTTTCAAGTAATCTGCAACACTGTGACCTGCGGAACTTTCCTCATATGCAGGCAGAACTTCGGAGTCAGGGCAAAGACTTTGCGCAGCTTGACAGTTCACGTTATGAGGAGCAGGTTCAGAGTATCTTGTTAAAATTTGAGAGGCGCTTTACAGATTTTGCATCCATTGAGCCTGTTGCCAGCTACCTGTGTTTGGTCCAAGTATTAATGTGGATAGTATTGCCTCAAAGATTGGATCACTGTTCCATTTAGATAACTCTGCTGTTGAGAATGAGATTCTCACACTGCAAAATGACATTGAGATAAAATCCAGGGCAACACCTGGCATGACTGGAGACTTCTGGAACTTACTGCCTGAACAAAAGTATCACAACCTCAGAATATGTGCCTGCAACTTGACAGCACTCTTTGGATCAACCTATCTGTGTTAGTGTGCTTTCTCTCACATGAAAATCATCAAGTCAAAGTACAGATGTACAATGACTGATGACCTTGTGCTGCTTAAGGCTTGCAATCAGCTCCTACTGCCCTGACTACGAGAGGATAGTGGCCTCTTCCCAGTGCCAGAAGTCTAACTAGGGAAGAGAAATACCTTTATTATCTCTAGAATTAGACTATGTCTTATTAATAGGGATTATAAGGGACTGCTTTTCAGTTTGTTTTGTGTATAATAAATATGTAAGTACGCTATGAGTAGCAAATGGCTGTCTTTTTGGACTGGTAGATCTTGGTTCCCTGACAAATTTAAAAGTAGATCTTTGTTCAAAAAAAGTTGGGCACACCTGATCTAGACTTTGCATAACATCATGTATTATATTGCGTGTGATTTCTGCAGATCTCTAAATCAGACCTATAAAGCAGGATACGTTTATAGAACGCTCTAAAAAAAAAAACAGCTTTAAGAATTAAGATATAAAGGCACAATATTAAATATTTTTCAAAATGACTATATGTTCATATTTTATTTGTTGAATAGAGTTATTCACATTGATGTTTTGTGTAATAAAGTTCAGTTCATCAGATGAGATCAGAACCAGAGTTCAGTTGTGTGTCTATGAAGAGTGATGCGTCTATAGGAAAGCCAATCAACTTCAATAAGGGAGAGACACGGCACAATCTAAGGTAAAAAATGTTTATTAAACCTATATTTATGGCTTGACATTTTATTGATGAATTGAAATGTTCTTCTTGAGTGTGTGTAGTAGATTTTAACCTCATTTATATTGATGTTCACAAAGAGAGACTATCAGCTATTTACAATTTGTACTTGTGTAAAGTTTTGAACTTTTGTAAAAGTTTTATAAAACCAGCTCAGTGGTTTTAGTGAAGCACATACAAATGACGATGATGTTTTCTTCCTAAAGCCTTCCAGCATAATGTGAAAGAAGAGATTATTGTTAGGTTTTATAAAGAAGATCCTGTCAGAGCATTGTAAAATCTGTAGATTTAATAAAGTAATGAGAAAATCACTTCTATTAAAATGTATATAATACTAGCATTCCAATTGTGCTGTTCAGACCAGTGATTACAGAGCCAGTTTCTAAGAAGAGGAAGTGTGAGAATCGACCGGAAGACTTCAATAAAAGCATTTGTCCTGCTTTAAGGTAAGTTTTAATAAAAATTCTAGTAAAAAATCTTTCTACAACTGCTTTCAGGTAGGCTGCAACACTGTGACCTGCGGAACTTTCCTCATATGCAGGCAGAACTTCAGAGTCAGGGCAAAGACTTTGCGCAGCTTGACAGTTCACGTTATGAGGAGCAGGTTCAGAGTATCTTGTTAAAATTTGAGAGGCGCTTTACAGATTTTGCATCCATTGAGCCTGTTGCCAGCTACCTGTGTTTGGTCCAAGTATTAATGTGGATAATATTGCCTCAAAGATTGGATCACTGTTCCATTTAGATAACTCTGCTGTTGAGAATGAGATTCTCACACTGCAAAATGACATTGAGATAAAATCCAGGGCAACACCTGGCATGACTGGAGACTTCTGGAACTTACTGCCTGAACAAAAGTATCACAACCTCAGAATATGTGCCTGCAACTTGACAGCACTCTTTGGATCAACCTATCTGTGTTAGTGTGCTTTCTCTCACATGAAAATCATCAAGTCAAAGTACAGATGTACAATGACTGATGACCTTGTGCTGCTTAAGGCTTGCAATCAGCTCCTACTGCCCTGACTACGAGAAGATAGTGGCCTCTTCCCAGTGCCAGAAGTCTAACTAGGGAAGAGAAATACCTTTATTATCTCTAGAATTAGACTATGTCTTATTAATAGGGATTATAAGGGACTGCTTTTCAGTTTGTTTTGTGTATAATAAATATGTAAGTACGCTATGAGTAGCAAATGGCTGTCTTTTTGGACTGGTAGATCTTGGTTCCCTGACAAATTTAAAAGTAGATCTTTGTTCAAAAAAAGTTGGGCACACCTTATCTAGACTTTACATAACATCATGTATTATATTGCGTGTGATTTCTGCAGATCTCTAAATCAGACCTATAAAGCAGGATACGTTTATAGAACGCTCTAAAAAAAAAAACAGCTTTAAGAATTAAGATATAAAGGCACAATATTAAATATTTTTCTAAATGACTATATGTTCATATTTTATTTGTTGAATAGAGTTATTCACATTGATGTTTTGTGTAATAAAGTTCAGTTCATCAGATGAGATCAGAACCAGAGTTCAGTTGTGTGTCTATGAAGAGTGATGTGTCTATAGAAAGGCCAATCAACTTCAATAAGGGAGAGACACGGCACAATCTAAGGTATAAAATGTTTATTAAACCTATATTTATGGCTTGACATTTTATTGATGAATTGAAATGTTCTTCTTGAGTGTGTGTAGTAGATTTTAACCTCATTTATATTGATGTTCACAAAGAGAGACTATCAGCTATTTACAATTTGTACTTGTGTAAAGTTTTGAACTTTTGTAAAAGTTTTATAAAACCAGCTCAGTGGTTTTAGTGAAGCACATACAAATGACGATGATGTTTTCTTCCTAAAGCCTTCCAGCATAATGTGAAAGAAGAGATTATTGTTAGGTTTTATAAAGAAGATCCTGTCAGAGCATTGTAAAATCTGTAGATTTAATAAAGTAATGAGAAAATCACTTCTATTAAAATGTATATAATACTAGCATTCCAATTGTGCTGTTCAGACCAGTGATTACAGAGCCAGTTTCTAAGAAGAGGAAGTGTGAGAATCGACCGGAAGACTTCAATAAAAGCATTTGTCCTGCTTTAAGGTAAGTGTTAATAAAAATTCTAGTAAAAAATCTGTCATGCCTCATGTCATCGTAAAATGGATCTTCTTTTTTTAGCGTCATCACTTTTTTGCGTCATGTAAAAAGGAAGAAAACTCATATTACAAGTTTAAAGTTGTAATACTTTTAAGTAAAAATTATATTGCAATACAAAAGCCTGATGTTTCTTATGTGACTCTGTTACAACTAATGTGATCATACGATGTATATGTGTGTTTTTGGGTATTTAACTGAAGAACTAATATACATCAAAGATGACATGAGGATGAGTAAAAAAAACTTGTTGCCATTTATGTAAAAGGGATTTGTTCAAACACACAAATAAATGCCATTTTATATACATAATAGTACAACACACTTTTAAAAATGGCACTTTCAATTCTGATTATGGATATTTTGTCAGATTAGAAAATAGGCCTTAGAAATGTTTCCTTCAGAGTTAGAACATTAACTTTTCTTAATTTATAATCTGGTGTTTTCATTTACAGTTGTGAATCTCATCAAGCTAAAGTCCTCAACACATTCATTTCAAATCTGAGGAATAAGTTTCAGTGTTTCTGTGAAGGAACATCACATCAGAGTAACCCAACACTACTGAATGAGATCTACACAGAGCTCTACATCACAGAGAGTGAAGGTGGAGAGATCAGTCATGAACATGAGGTGAGACAGATTGAGACACAATCCAGAAGAACAACAACAGAGGACACGCCAATCAAATGCAATGACATCTTTACAGCTTTACCTGGACAACACAAACCCATCAGAAGTGTGCTGACAAAGGGAGTCGCTGGCATTGGAAAAACAGTCTCTGTGCAGAAGTTCATTCTGGACTGGACTGAAGGGAAAGAGAATCAAGATATCCACCTCATATTTCCACTTCCTTTCAGAGAACTGAATCTGATGAAGAACAAAACACTCAGTCTTCTGGAGCTTCTTCATCTTTTCTATCCAGAGACAAAAGAAGTGGAAATGTTCAGTGGTGAATATAAAGTGTTGTTCATCTTTGATGGTTTGGATGAGTGTCGTTTGTCTCTGGACTTTCACAACAGTGTGAGGTTGTGCGATGTAAGAGAATCAGTCTCAGTGGACGTGATTCTGTCAAACCTCATCGCAGGGAATCTGCTTCCCTCTGCTCTCATCTGGATCACCTCCAGACCAGCAGCAGCGGATCTCATCCCATCTGATTGTGTTGATCGAGTCACAGAGGTACGAGGCTTTACTGACAAACAGAAGGAAGAATACTTCAGAAAGAGAATCAGTGATGAGAGTCTGAACAACAGAATCATCTCACACCTGAAGTCATCCAGGAGTCTCTACATCATGTGTCACATCCCAGTGTTCTGCTGGATTTCAGCCACTGTTCTAGAGAGAATGTTGAGTGAAGCAGAGAGTGAAGGAGAGATCCCCAAGACTCTCACTCAAATGTACACACACTTCCTGATCATTCAGACAAACATCAAACATCAGAAGGACTATGAGCAGAAAGTGAAGAGTGATGAAGACATGATGATGAAACTGGGCAAACTGGCTTTCAAACAGCTTGTGAAAGGCAATGTGATCTTCTATGATGAAGACCTGAGAGAGTGTGACATTGATGTAGCAGAAGCATCAGTGTACTCAGGATTGTGCACTCAGATCTTCAGAGAGGAGTTTGGCTTGTGTCAGGGAAAAGTTTACTGCTTTGTTCATCTGAGCATTCAGGAACATCTAGCAGCTCTTTATGCTCACGTCTCCTTCATAAACAACAACACAAATGTGTTTAATAAATCCACCACAAGAACTTCAGTAGATAAGCCTTCAATATCAGATCTGCATCAGAGAGCTGTAGATGAGTCTCTGCAGAGTAAAAATGGACATCTGGATCTCTTTCTTCGTTTTCTTCTGGGTTTGTCTCTGGAGTTTAATCAGAATCTATTACAAGGTCTGATGACACAGACGGATAAAAGCTCTCACAGCAATGAGAAAACAGTCGAGTATATCAAGAAGAAGATCTCACACATTCGTTCTCAAGAGAAATCCATCAATCTGTTTCACTGTCTGAATGAACTGGGTGATCATTCTCTAGTGGAGGAAATCCAACATCATCTGAAATCTGGAACATTACAGAAAACCCAACTCTCTTCATCTCAATGGTCAGCTGTAGCATTTGTGTTGTTGACATCAGAACAGGAGCTGAAGGAGTTTAAACTCAGTGATTTTGTTCAAAGAGGAAATGCAGTTAAAAGTCTGAAAGTTCTGAAGAAGTTAATGCCTTTGATTTGTGAATCCAGATCAGTTCAGTAAGTCGGAACCGTCTCTTAACTCTCTGAACATTATTCATGATGAACGTCTCACAGTTCTTAAATACTACAGATGTAAAACAGATAAATTGTAGGGAGATCTGTGTAAAACCCTGAAACATTTTAAGTGTGAATAATACCAATTCAATATCAAATTCACAATACTTTTCTTCATGTATCTACAGGTTGAGATATTTCAAGATCACAGATGAAGGTTGTGTTGCTCTGTCTTCAGCTCTGAGATCAAATCCCTCACACCTGACACATCTGGATCTGTCTTGTAATAATATTGGTGATTCAGGAGTGAAGCTGATCTGTGATGTTCTAGAGAATCCTCACTGTAAACTGGAGACACTAAAGTAAGATCTTCTCTGATAGTCACACATTATTTGAGTCTTAGGAAATTTTCATCTACCGATCTTCTCTCTAAACCTCTCTTGAAACATTGAACAAGATCTTTCTTTGCTAGCTTTGTGTTTTAACTGAATTTCTCCTTCAATCAATATTATAAAACGGTTAGTTCCATTCATGATTTCTGATTGGACAGCAGCTATGTTTTATACATGATATAGCACTGCTCTGACAACTTCACTCAACAGTTCTGTGAATCTTTGAGCCCCCTTAGCAACCGTCCTTAAAAAGATGAACATACAGCTGTGACAGTCAGGCATTACTTTAACAGCAGGAGGCAGTTCATGACTTTTCTTAAAGGTCCTATTATTCATGTTTTCTAAGCATTGATTGTGTTGATAGTGTTCAGTATAACATGTGTTAATGTTTCTCATTTAAAAACAGTATTTTTCACACAGTTTGCTTATCTGTAAATGGCTGTTTTCACTTTCATAAAAACGGCTGATGACTTCCTTGTTTTGATGAAGTCCTTCCTAAAGAAGGACGTAACAAGATGTGTCAGCGGTTCCTTTGTTGTGAATCATCAAAAGCTAAACGCACCTTGCTCTGAAAGATCAAGCCTCTTATCATAACGTAGAGACGAATGTTAAAGTAAACAAATCTTTAATTTTGTTAATGTTAAATGTTAATGTTTGTTTAATGTTTTTGGGAGTACTGTTACATAATAGATTCACAGAAAATAGGAAACAAACATGACTATACTACAGTAGGTAACATTATATTGACCTAAACCTAGAACAATGATTTGCGTGGCTGAATCTAAACCTGCATGTGGTTGAACAGTGCACAATAGAAATAAACAAGAAATAATTTGAAATGATGATTACAGAAACTGTTAAACGCAACTTAAATAATAAAATAAACTTACCGGTTGTGGTCCATAAACAACGACTTCTCCAGACAAAGAGGGAACTGCGTCATCTTTCAAAAATAATCATGTGAATCATTAAACTGGTTGAGATTGAGGAAGCTGTCCTCAGTAAAAGGTGCTGGACATAGTTTTATGTGTGGATTATAATATTCACGAAACAAATTAAACATAATTTATAATCATTGATCTCTAAGAACAGCGTCCATGGGAGAGCCAAACAAAAGTGATGGACTCTGGGATGAAAAATAACAGAGTTTCGAGGACATGTCGGCAAACAAACTCTTCCTCTTCTCCGTGGGAGTGTAACAAGACGGTTTTAGTGACACCGTTAAAGAAGGAAGTTGAGGGATGTAGTCCAAACCGACTGTTCGCTTAGCTTTGAGCTTTATAATTTTACAGATATGGGGACAGTCGTGGACGAGGGGTTTGAGTGTTGGACTCGTGATCAAGTAAATATCTATTTTTACTTTTAATATTTTTATTGTTTGATAACTATTTTATGAAAGCAAAAAGCACTTGATGCCGGTCTGTATCCTGAATAAATCATGGCTGAAGGGATGGCAGACAGTCCGCTTCACATCGCGCCTAACAACGTTGTGATTTATTTATGGTACAGCCCGTCCTATAGTACCTTATCATTTACTAGAAATACTTGTGTCAAGTTCTCTTGTATGAGTTATTTACTTCATGTGGGTTGTGTATTGGGACTGCTGTTCCGCACTGTTATTCTTGATAAATTGAACAAAGACTTCATTATATTAATAATCAAGACAGTGATGTCTTACCTGTTTTGTGAATAAAATCATTGAGCAAACTGATAAATCTATGGATCCTGTAGAGATATAGGCATTTAGCAGATGCCTTTCTATCCAGAGCGATTTACAAAGGATTGAGGAAACAATGAAAAAGTAAAAAGACAACAAAAGACAAAGAAGTTTCCAAGTGACACAAGTCAAACCTGTCAGGAAAGGAAGAGGATTGGATGTTTTGGTTAGTGAGCAGTCAGGGGTTAGTTTGTTCTGGTCAAGTTTTGCTGAAAGAGAGAGGTTTTTAGTCATTTCTTGAAGGAGGTGAAATGATGTGGACTGAATTTAGTTTTGCCGGGGGCGGTAGATTGGTCTGGTGGTCTTTTAGGCGTCTCTCATTGACCGAATGCAGTGTTCTGGTGATCCAGTAAATGTGAAGGGAGAAGGGAAGCAGATGAGGACACTGTAAAGGTTTAAACAGTTGGAATAATAAGCAGCCAGTAAAGGGAGATGAAGAGAGGTGGGATGTGAGCTCTTTTTGGCTCCTAAAAGACAAACCATCTGATGGCCTGTGATAGAAGGCTGACAAGAAGAACATTGCAGTAGATTCAATGTCTTCTATCAGAGATGAAGAGAGAAGAACAGCGGACAGGAGATGAAGTGATATTATATTAAAATGAACAGAGTTAATTATGTGGAGTTGTGTAGTTGTGTTTAGATGCTCATACTAACTCCATTCTGAACAGATTCTTCAGGAGTTATAAAAGCAGCACACAGACTACACAATAACTGCTTTACAACAACACAACATCCAAGAGATGATGAAATAACAATAAGAGAACTAATATAAAACAATATCATTACAAAGAATATATAATATCTTAAGAAAAAAAGAAAAAAAGAATGAAAGACAATACAAAATGTCTGTCTGTATTCTTAAGGCAGAATTGAATGTTCTCTAGAAAATACACAAATTAAATGTGATGAACACTAAGATATTTGGAAGAATGTTTCTAAGCAAACAGTTCTGCAACATTGTTTTAAAAATACAGAATTAATTACTTAAAGAAAAGGATCTACAGGTCTGAAATAATGCTGATTATTTACGATGATGCACTGCGTCACTTCTGTTACACACCAGAAATGTGTTTGTGTAGAGACAGTGCTTAAAAACACAACCTTATCATTCAAGTGGATCTGATATTGTACATTAATATAATAGGAAGAAAAAAGTAATCTGAACAAGAGATACATTCTGCTACTTTTATGCAGAACAAATGAAAATGTTAGTCCTAGTGATGTCATTTAATAAAACATGCATCAAAAACACAGCTCCTGATAAATAAACTTATTTATTAATGACATTTATACTGAACTGAGAGACTGAAGTGTGTGTGATTGTTCTCTACAGATTGAGGAAGTGTAAGATCACAGATGAAGGTTGTGTTGCTCTGTCTTCAGCTCTGAGATCAAACCCCTCACATCTGACACATCTGGATCTGTCTGAGAATGATCTGAGAGATTCAGGAGTGAAGCTGATCTGTGATGTTCTAGAGAATCCTCACTGTAAACTGGAGACACTAAAGTAAGATCTTCTCTGATAGTCACACATTTATTGAGTCTTAGTTAAAACTGTTCTATTTTATGTTCATGGGTTTGTTGGGAATATTCAGGATGTTGAATTGTCATAAAAAATAAATACAAAAGCCTTTTTTATTATAGGAATATTGTGATTGTGAAAACTTTGATACCAAAAATCAACACTTTATTAATGTTATTGGAGAACTGTCTGTGGGTTCAGTCCTGTGTAAGAATATAAATGTGTGATGTGAGAGTGTGAGAACAGGATTTTTATGATTTAACGTCATGATGAATGTTATTTAGTGTAATGTATTTATTTATTAATGACATTTATACTGAACTGAGAGACTGAAGTGTGTGTGATTGTTCTCTACAGGTTGAGGAAGTGTAAGATCACAGCAGAAGGTTGTGTTGCTCTGTCTTCAGCTCTGAGATCAAACCCCTCACATCTGACACATCTGGATCTTTCTGAGAATGATCTGAGAGATTCAGGAGTGAAGCTGATCTGTGATGTTCTAGAGAATCCTCACTGTAAACTGGAGACACTAAAGTAAGATCTTCTCTGATAGTCACACATTTATTGAGTCTTAGGAAATTTTCATCTACAGCCACAGAAAAAATAAGATTTAAAAACTATTAAAGGTAAATGTAAGGGTAAAAGTTTTAGTTTAAATTGATTAGTTCATCAAGTTTATCTTGTTTAACCGACTCAGAACTCACGTTTAATACACATTTCTGATCAGTTCAAATATAAATAAATGGTAGTCAAGACTTTCCTGGTTTTCTTCAGACTGCTGTTTGATGACATGATTTCTGTCACAGTTTTGGGCGGAGAGAGAACCCAGATGCAGGCAACGGATAGTTATAACAAAGAGACTTTAATAATAAACAAAATCACCCACAATTGGGAAAAACTACAACATAAAATACAAAACAAACAACTTCCCATGAGGGGGCAAAAACAAAACAGGTATGAACTCACAGGAACGGGATGAAATTAGAGGCATAGGATTAACAGGCACGGAGGAAACATGCATAGGAATAGACACCAGACACATCAACACAACCATTCAATACAAAGATCATTACAAAACAAATCAGCACAGAACAGCAAACACAAGGGCTTTATATAGGGAAACATAACAAGGGATAACGACACGAGGCAGGTGTGGGGAATGAAACAATGATGGACAGATAGACAGAATAACAAGGGGGCGGGGTCAAGAGACGAGACAAGAGAGCACATGGCATGTCATAACAAACAATGCCATGTGTCTCACACAAAACACAGGTCTGCCATGACTCTACCAACATCAGGAAAAACATGACCAAGAGAGGCAGAATCATGACAGATTTCATTCCTGATGTTTGTTTTTCTTGAAATTCATCAAAACCAATAGACTATAATGGTAACAATACATGCGTAAATCATGATTTAAGACAAAACTGAACTTATTTTTGTCCGTGGCAATAAATTCAAATGTTCAGTGTTAAAGATTTGTCCTGCTGTATATAAAACATTTATTTATGTGCTTTCATTATTTTATTTCATTATCTAGTTGTTTTCTGTAACTTTAGATGATTCTAATGATGATTGACCGTTATTGTATCATGCACTGAACTGAGAGACTGATGTGTTTAATTGTCCTCTACAGGTTGAACTTGTGTAATATCAAAATTACAGATGAAGGCTTTGTTGATCTGACTTCAGATTCAAGTGTTGGAGATTCAGGAGTGAAGCTGATCTGTAATGTTCTGAAGAATCCTCACTGTAAACTGGAGAAACTAAAGTAAGATCTTCTCTGATAGTCACACATTTATTGAACCTATATTAACATGTTTATTTCATTTATGAATAAAATGTGTTATGTATAATATAGTGTGTAGTGTGCAGGAGTATGTGTGTTGCAGAAAGTAAAGTTACACTGTGTAGCAAACAAAAGTTATAAAAGATTTAAGTTTTTTTTTAACTTTGGTCTAAGTATATGTCTATAACGCTCAATGAGCAAAAACTGTGAAGCTGAACTGAGAGACTGAAGTGTGTGTGATTGTTCTCTACAGGTTGAGGAAGTGTAAGATCACAGATGAAGGATGTGTTGCTCTGTCTTCAGCTCTGAGATCAAACCCCTCACATCTGACACATCTGGATCTGTCTGGGAATGATCTGAGAGATTCAGGAGTGAAGCTGATCTGTGATGTTCTAGAGAATCCTCACTGTAAACTGGAGACACTGATGTAAGATCTTCTCTGATAGTCACACATTTATTGAGTCTTAGTTAAAACTGTTCTATTTTATGTTCATGGGTTTGTTGGGAATATTCAGGATGTTGAATTGTCAGAAAAAATAAATACAAAAACATTTTTTATTATAGGTATATTGTGATTGTGAAAACTTTGATACCAAAAATCAACACTTTATTAATGTTATTGGAGAACTGTCTGTGGGTTCAGTCCTGTGTAAGAATATAAATGTGTGATGTGAGAGCGTGAGAACAGGATTTTAATTTAACGTCATGATGAATGTTATTTAGTGTAATGTATTTATTTATTTATGACATTTATACTGAACTGAGGGACTGAAGTGTGTGTGATTGTTCTCTACAGGTTGTGGAAGTGTAATATCACAGATGAAGGTTGTGTTGCTCTGTCTTCAGCTCTGAGATCAAACCCCTCACATCTGACACATCTGGATCTGTCTGGGAATGATCTGAGAGATTCAGGAGTGAAGCTGATCTGTGATGTTCTAGAGAATCCTCACTGTAAACTGGAGACACTAAAGTAAGATCTTCTCTGATAGTCACGCATTTATTGAGTCTTAGGAAATTTTCATCTACAGCCACAGAAAAAATAAGATTTAAAAAATATTAAAGGTAAATGTAAGGGTAAAAGTTTTAGTTTAAATTGACTAGTTCATCAAGTTTATCTTGTTTAACCGACTCAGAACTCACGTTTAATACACATTTCTGATCAGTTCAAATATAAATAAATGGTAGTCAAGACTTTCCTGGTTTTCTTCAGACTGCTGTTTGATGACATGATTTCTGTCACAGTTTTGGGCGGAGAGAGAACCCAGATGCAGGCAACGGATAGTTATAACAAAGAGACTTTAATAATAAACAAAATCACCCACAATTGGGAAAAACTACAACATAAAATACAAAACAAACAACTTCCCATGAGGGGGCAAAAACAAAACAGGTATGAACTCACAGGAACGGGATGAAATTAGAGGCATAGGATTAACAGGCACGGAGGAAACATGCATAGGAATAGACACCAGACACATCAACACAACCATTCAATACAAAGATCATTACAAAACAAATCAGCACAGAACAGCAAACACAAGGGCTTTATATAGGGAAACATAACAAGGGATAACGACACGAGGCAGGTGTGGGGAATGAAACAATGATGGGAAGATAGTCAAGATAATGAGGGGGCGGGGTCAAGAGACGAGACAAGAGAGCACATGGCATGTCATAACAAACAATGCCATGTGTCTCACACAAAACACAGGTCTGCCATGATTCTGCCAACATCAGGAAAAACATGACCAAGAGAGGCAGAATCATGACAGATTTCATTCCTGATGTTTGTTTTTCTTGAAATTCATCAAAACCAATAGACTATAATGGTAACAATACATGCGTAAATCATGATTTAAGACAAAACTGAACTTATTTTTGTCCGTGGCAATAAATTCAAATGTTCAGTGTTAAAGATTTGTCCTGCTGTATATAAAACATTTATTTATGTGCTTTCATTATTTTATTTCATTATCTAGTTGTTTTCTGTAACTTTAGATGATTCTAATGATGATTGACCGTTATTGTATCATGCACTGAACTGAGAGACTGACGTGTTTAATTGTCCTCTACAGGTTGAACTTGTGTAATATCAAAATTACAGATGAAGGCTTTGTTGATCTGACTTCAGATTCAAGTGTTGGAGATTCAGGAGTGAAGCTGATCTGTAATGTTCTGAAGAATCCTCACTGTAAACTGGAGAAACTAAAGTAAGATCTTCTCTGATAGTCACACATTTATTGAACCTATATTAACATGTTTATTTCATTTATGAATAAAATGTGTTATGTATAATATAGTGTGTAGTGTGCAGGAGTATGCGTGTTGCAGAAAGTAAAATTACACTGTGTAGCAAACAAAAGTTATAAAAGATTTAAGTTTTTTTTAACTTTGGTCTAAGTATATGTCTATAACGCTCAATGAGCAAAAACTGTGAAGCTGAACTGAGAGACTGAAGTGTGTGTGATTGTTCTCTACAGGTTGTGTAGGTGTAAGATCACAGATGAAGGTTGTGTTGCTCTGTCTTCAGCTCTGAGATCAAATCCCTCACATCTGACACATCTGGATCTGTCTGGGAATGATCTGAGAGATTCAGGAGTGAAGCTGATCTGTGATGTTCTAGAGAATCCTCACTGTAAACTGGAGAAACTGATGTAAGATCTTCTCTGATAGTCACACATTTATTGAACCTATATTAACATGTTTATTTCATTTATGAATAAAATGTGTTATGTATAATATAGTGTGTAGTGTGCAGGAGTACGTGTGTTGCAGAAGGTAAAGTTACACTGTGTTGCAAACAAAAGTTATAAAAGATTTACGTTTTTTTTAAGTTTGGTCTTAGTATATGTCTATAACGCTCAATGAGCAAAAACTGTGAAGCTGAACTGAGAGACTGAAGTGTGTGTGATTGTTCTCTACAGGTTGTGGGAGTGTAATATCACAGATGAAGGATGTGTTGCTCTGTCTTCAGCTCTGAAATCAAACCCCTCACATCTGACACATCTGGATCTGTCTGGGAATGATCTGAGAGATTCAGGAGTGAAGCTGATCTGTAATGTTCTAGAGAATCCTCACTGTAAACTGGAGACACTGATGTAAGATCTTCTCTGATAGTCACACATTTATTGAGTCTTAGTTAAAACTGTTCTATTTTATGTTCATGGGTTGGTTGGGAATATTCAGGATGTTGAATTGTCATAAAAAATAAATACAAAAGCCTTTTATTATAGGAATATTGTGATTGTGAAAACTTTGATACCAAATATCAACACTTTATTAATGTTATTGGAGAACTGTCTGTGGGTTCAGTCCTGTGTAAGAATATAAATGTGTGATGTGAGAGTGTGAGAACAGGATTTTAATGATTTAACGTCATGATGAATGTTATTTAGTGTAATGTATTTATTTATTAATGACATTTATACTGAACTGAGAGACTGAAGTGTGTGTGATTGTTCTCTACAGGTTGAGGAAGTGTAAGATCACAGAAGAAGGTTGTGTTGCTCTGTCTTCAGCTCTGAGATCAAATCCCTCACATCTGACACATCTGGATCTGTCTGGGAATGATCTGAGAGATTCAGGAGTGAAGCTGATCTGTAATGTTCTGAAGAATCCTCACTGTAAACTGAAGACACTGAAGTAAGATCTTCTCTGATAGTCACACATTTATTGAACCTATATTAACATGTTTATTTCATTTATGAATAAAATGTGTTATGTATAATATAGTGTGTAGTGTGCAGGAGTACGTGTGTTGCAGAAGGTAAAGTTACACTGTGTAGCAAAAAAAATATATAAGATTTAAGTTTTTTTTAAGTTTGGTCTTAGTATATGTCTATAACGCTCAATGAGCAAAAACTGTGAAGCTGAACTGAGAGACTGAAGTGTGTGTGATTGTTCTCTACAGGTTGTGTAGGTGTAAGATCTCAGCAGAAGGTTGTGTTGCTCTGTCTTCAGCTCTGAGATCAAACCCCTCACATCTGACACATCTGGATCTGTCTGAGAATTATCTGAGAGATTCAGGAGTGAAGCTGATCTGTGAAGTTCTAGAGAATCCTCACTGTAAACTGGAGACACTGAAGTAAGATCTTCTCTCTGATAGTCACACATTTATTGAGTCTTAGTTAAAACTGTTCTATTTTATGTTCATGGGTTTGTTGGGAATATTCAGGATGTTGAATTGTCATAAAAAATAAATACAAAAGCCTTTTATTATAGGTATATTGTGATTGTGAAAACTTTGATACCAAAAATCAACACTTTATTAATGTTATTGGAGAACTGTCTGTGGGTTCAGTCCTGTGTAAGAATATAAATGTGTGATGTGAGAGCGTGAGAACAGTATTTTAATGATTTAACGTCATGATGAATGTTATTCATTGTAATGTATTCATTTATTAATGACATTAATACTGAACTGAGAGACTGAAGTGTGTGTGATTGTTCTCTACAGGTTGTGGAAGTGTAATATCACAGATGAAGGATGTGTTGCTCTGTCTTCAGCTCTGAGATCAAACCCCTCACATCTGACACATCTGGATCTGTCTGAGAATGATCTGAGAGATTCAGGAGTGAAGCTGATCTGTGATGTTCTAGAGAATCCTCACTGTAAACTGGAGACACTGATGTAAGATCTTCTCTGATAGTCACACATTTATTGAGTCTTAGTTAAAACTGTTCTATTTTATGTTCGTGGGTTTGTTGGGAATATTCAGGATGTTGAATTGTCATAAAAAATAAATACAAAAGCCTTTTATCATAGGTATATTGTGATTGTGAAAACATTTGATTTAAAAATCAACACTTTATTAATGTTATTGGAGAACTGTCTGTGGGTTCAGTCCTGTGTAAGAATATAAATGTGTGTTGTGAGAGCGTGAGAACGGTATTTTAATGATTTAACGTCATGATGAATGTTATTTAGTCAATGTCAATGTCACCTTTATTTCTATAGCGCTTTAGATAAAATACATTGCATCAAAGCAGCTTAACAACAATAATTAGTAAACCGTGTGTCATAATGCTTAATGTTAAAAATTAATACATTATTGAATTTGGGGATGTTATCTCTGTTCAGTTAAATGGTGTCTGGGCATTCATTTTCAATAAGTTGATGTCTTCTTTGAAATGTAGTGTAATGTATTTATTTATTAATGACATTAATACTGAACTGAGAGACTGAAGTGTGTGTGATTGTTCTCTACAGATTGTGGGAGTGTAATATCACAGCAGAAGGTTGTGTTGCTCTGTCTTCAGCTCTGAGATCAAAGCCCTCACATCTGACACATCTGGATCTGTCTGGGAATGATCTGAGAGATTCAGGAGTGAAGCTGATCTGTGATGTTCTAGAGAATCCTCACTGTAAACTGGAGACACTAAAGTAAGATCTTCTCTGATAGTCACACATTTATTGAGTCTTAGTTAAAACTGTTCTATTTTATGTTCGTGGGTTTGTTGGGAATATTCAGGATGTTGAATTGTCATAAAAAATAAATACAAAAGCCTTTTATTATAGGAATATTGTGATTGTGAAAACATAGATACCAAATATCAACACTTTATTAATGTTATTGGAGAACTGTCTGTGGGTTCAGTCCTGTGTAAGAATATAAATGTGTGATGTGAGAGTGTGAGAACAGGATTTTTATGATTTAACGTCATGATGAATGTTATTTAGTGTAATGTATTTATTTATTTATGACATTTATACTGAACTGAGAGACTGAAGTGTGTGTGATTCTCCTCTACAGGTTGAGGAAGTGTAAGATCACAGAAGAAGTTTGTGTTGCTCTGTCTTCAGCTCTGAGATCAAACCCCTCACATCTGACACATCTGGATCTGTCTGAGAATTATCTGAGAGATTCAGGAGTGAAGCTGATCTGTGAAGTTCTAGAGAATCCTCACTGTAAACTGGAGACACTGATGTAAGATCTTCTCTGATAGTCACACATTTATTGAGTCTTAGTTAAAACTGTTCTATTTTATGTTCGTGGGTTTGTTGGGAATATTCAGGATGTTGAATTGTCATAAAAAATAAATACAAAAGCCTTTTATTATAGGAATATTGTGATTGTGAAAACTTTGATACCAAAAATCAACACTTTATTAATGTTATTGGAGAACTGTCTGTGGGTTCAGTCCTGTGTAAGAATATAAATGTGTGATGTGAGAGCGTGAGAACAGTATTTTAATGATTTAACGTCACGATGAATGTTATTCAGTGTAATGTATTCATTTATTAATGACATTTATACTGAACTGAGAGACTGAAGTGTGTGTGATTGTTCTCTACAGGTTGTGGATGTGTAATATCACAGATGAAGGATGTGTTGCTCTGTCTTCAGCTCTGAGATCAAACCCCTCACATCTGACACATCTGGATCTGTCTGGGAATGATCTGAGAGATTCAGGAGTGAAGCTGATCTGTGATGTTCTAGAGAATCCTCACTGTAAACTGGAGACACTGATGTAAGATCTTCTCTGATAGTCACACATTTATTGAGTCTTAGTTAAAACTGTTCTATTTTATGTTCGTGGGTTGGTTGGGAATATTCAGGATGTTGAATTGTCATAAAAAATAAATACAAAAGCCTTTTATTATAGGAATATTGTGATTGTGAAAACTTTTGATTTAAAAAATCAACACTCTATTAATGTTATTGGAGAACTGTCTGTGGGTTCAGTCCTGTGTAAGAATATAAATGTGTGATGTGAGAGCGTGAGAACGGTATTTTAATTTAACGTCATGATGAATGTTATTCAGTGCAATGTGTTTATTTATTAAGGACATTTATACTGAACTGAGAGACTGAAGTGTGTGTGATTGTTCTCTACAGATTGAGGAAGTGTAATATCACAGATGAAGGATGTGTTGCTCTGTCTTCAGCTCTGAGATCAAACCTCTCACATCTGACACATCTGGATCTGTCTGGGAATGATTTGAGAGATTCAGGAGTGAAGCTGATCTGTGATGTTCTAGAGAATCCTCACTGTAAACTGAAGACACTAAAGTAAGATCTTCTCTGATAGTCACACATTTATTGAGTCTTAGTTAAAACTGTTCTATTTTATGTTCGTGGGTTGGTTGGGAATATTCAGGATGTTGAATTGTCATAAAAAAGAAATACAAAAGCCTTTTATTATAGGTATATTGTGATTGTGAAAACTTTGATACCAAAAATCAACACTTTATTAATGTTATTGGAGAACTGTCTGTGGGTTCAGTCCTGTGTAAGAATATAAATGTGTGATGTGAGAGTGTGAGAACAGTATTTTTATGATTTAACGTCATGATGAATGTTATTTAGTGTAATGTATTTATTTATTAATGACATTTATACTGAACTGAGAGACTGAAGTGTGTGTGATTGTTCTCTACAGGTTGTGGAAGTGTAATATCACAGCAGAAGGTTGTGTTGCTCTGTCTTCAGCTCTGAGATCACACCCATCACATCTGACACATCTGGATCTGTCTGGGAATGATCTGAGAGATTCAGGAGTGAAGCTGATCTGTGATGTTCTAGAGAATCCTCACTGTAAACTGGAGACACTGATGTAAGATCTTCTCTGATAGTCACACATTTATTGAGTTAAACAGTAATAAAAATTAAAACAGTTTTTAAAACGGCACAAAATATATGACAAGCAGTAATAACAAGATCTTTTTTCCTGGTTTTATGTATTAACCGAGTTTCTCTTCATTATGAAAATCCTTGTGTCATGTTCTATTGCATTTCGTTACACGGGTGTCAAGTTATTAAAGGATTATTAAACTTCTCAATGTCTGCCCAAACTTGAATAAGGCCTTAAATAACCTTAAGAGTGAACAATATCCACTCAAAACATCCAAATGCTGATCATATTTTGGAAGTATAATTATATCAATAATTGTTCAGATGATCAGGTGTTAAGCTTAATAATAAATGTATCAAATTAATAATTTTACACAAGATCATTTTAACACTGAGAACAAGAAATTCAAATTCAACTCATTTCAGACACTCACAAAATGATTTTTGAATATTGTAGCAGTTAAAGATAAATCAGGAAATAAACTGATGTAAGATTATAATCTGTTAGTCACACAAATATATTGAGTATATATTCACATATTTATTCAGGTGATGACAGTGGTAAAGATGTGATTTTTTAAAAGCACTCATATGAAATTAAGCATCACAAAGTACCATTGTAGTAGATAATATTTCTCTCACCTTAGACAAAATGTTAAATGTTATTTATTTTATCTTACTTATTAATGACATTTATACTGAACTGAGAGACTGAAGTGTGTGTGATTGTTCTCTACAGGTTGAGGAAGTGTAAGATCACAGATGAAGGTTGTGTTGCTCTGTCTTCAGCTCTGAGATCAAACCTCTCACATCTGACACATCTGGATCTGTCTGGGAATCATCTGAGAGATTCAGGAAAGAAGCTTCTCTATGATCTGAAACATGATCCACATTATAAACTAGAGTCAATGAGGTAACTCATTTAAATAAATGCTTTAACTGTTAAATATTAATTCAAACTTTCTTAAATAAATGAAAATCCTTGATGCTTTTATAAGATTCAGTATATCAGTTTTTAGACATTATTTACATATATTTCCATATAATTTGCTTGTCAAGAGTTATAGTGCGAGTGCTTTAGTTGCTATAAACTGTCAATCACAGGATTCGGTGTTGACTATTTTTAACTCGAGGTGCGAAGAGCAATTGGTCACAAACGCGAGGCGTGAAACGTTCTCAGCCATTTGAAAAGAGATGCGTCTAAATGCAGAAAGCATGGTGTGGTCTGCTCCTTATTCTTATTAAACATACTTATTATTATTTATGTGGAGATGTATTGTTTTGTAAGGCTCGTGCTAAAGTGTCCTAACTCAAGAGCATCTCAAAATCAACATTTGTACTTCATAAATGCCATACTACGAACCTTCATCTGCATGTTCGGTATCATATAAAACGTGTCTGTGAGATTGGTACAGTGGTCTCATTTCCACAACAGTAGAGCAGGACATAAGGAAGGTTTAAGTGTTTTAAGATATCCTGCTCATGCTGAGGGTGTTTCTATCCTGGGGTCTGGAATTATCTTGCATGCTGAGGATATTCTTGTTGTTCTTGTTGTTGATTTTGATGTTGTTGTCTGTATTCTAAAGGTGGATTCTCCTTATTCTGTGTAAACCCTTGATATTTCTAACTGACTCTATTTGAGTTCTCTGTTAGGTTTCGGTTCAGTGAGAAGATCTGTAATGTATTTAGGCCCTGACCATTGAGTGATTTATAAACAAGAAGTAATATAAATTTAATCCTAAATGGTACTGGTAGCCAGTGTAGAGACCTTAGGCCTCATTTATAAAAGTGTGCGTAGGATCCTTACTAAAACTCTATGTACGCACAAAAGCCAAAAATAGCGTACGCAAAAAATTCTTCAGATTTATAAAACCATGCGTACGCACACCTGCACGCAATTTTCACTCTATAAATCACAACCTACCGGATAATTTGCGCACGCAAAAAAATATAATTTACCGCCCCCTATCCGCCCACATTAAACCATATATAGACAATGCAAATGAGCTCATTGGCCATGCATATTAAAAAGAGCGAGGAAATATAAAAATATGTGTTTTTAAAACAAAATCATGACAGCAATGGAGAGCAAGGGCAAGAAGAGAAGTTTCTCTGAGGCAGAACTAGAGATTCATGTGAGTGAGGCGGATGAAAGAAAGGTTATTTTGTTTGGTGGAATTACTAATAAAAATAATATTCAGAGTGTCAAAACATCACTGCTGCGGTAACCAGAACCAATCCAGATATAAAAGAGAAGTGTTCCGATCTTAAGATGGGAATAAAGAAACGGTTTGTCTCTCACCGACAGAATGTGTGGGTGACTGGTGAGGGCAAAGGCTACCCCGATTCTCTGCCAACCCAGTGTGTGTGACATTGTGTCTGAGAGAGAGAGAGACACCAGTGTGTGTGCCATTGTGTCTGAGAGAGAGAGAGACCAGTGTATGTGGCATTGTGTCTGAGAGAGAGAGACACCAGTGTGTGTGACATTGTGTCTGAGAGGGAGAGACACCAGTGTGTGCGACATTGTGTCTGAGAGAGAGAGACACCAGTGTGTGTGACATTGTGTCTGAGAGGGAGAGACACCAGTGTGTGTGACATTGTGTCTGAGAGAGAGAGAGAGAGACCAGTGTGTGTGACATTGTGTCTGAGAGAGAGAGAGAGAGAGAGAGAGAGAGAGAGAGAGAGAGAGAGAGACACCAGTGTGTGTGACATTGTGTCTGAGAGAGAGAGACACACCAGTGTGTGTGGCATTGTGTCTGAGAGAGAAACACACCAGTGTGTGTGACATTGTGTCTGAGAGAGAGAGAGAGACACCAGTGTGTGTGACATTGTGTCTGAGAGAGAGAGAGAGAGAGAGAGAGAGAGAGAGAGAGAGAGACACCAGTGTGTGTGGCATTGTGTCTGAGAGAGAGAGAGAGAGAGAGACACCAGTGTGTGTGACATTGTGTCTGAGAGAGAGAGAGAGACACCAGTGTGTGTGACATTGTGTCTGAGAGAGAGAGAGAGAGAGAGAGAGAGAGAGAGAGAGAGAGAGACACCAGTGTGTGTGGCATTGTGTCTGAGAGAGAGAGAGAGAGAGAGAGACACCAGTGTGTGTGACATTGTGTCTGAGAGAGAGAGAGAGAGAGAGAGAGAGAGAGAGAGAGAGAGAGACACCAGTGTGTGTGGCATTGTGTCTGAGAGAGAGAGAGAGAGAGAGAGAGAGAGATACACCAGTGTGTGTGACATTGTGTCTGAGAGAGAGAGACACACCAGTGTGTGTGGCATTGTGTCTGAGAGAGAAACACACCAGTGTGTGTGACATTGTGTCTGAGAGAGAGACACCAGTGTGTGTGACATTGTGTCTGAGAGAGAGAGACACCAGTGTGTGTGACATTGTGTCTGAGAGAGAGAGACACACCAGTGTGTGTGGCATTGTGTCTGAGAGAGAAACACACCAGTGTGTGTGACATTGTGTCTGAGAGAGAGACACCAGTGTGTGTGACATTGTGTCTGAGAGAGAGAGACACCAGTGTGTGTGACATTGTGTCTGAGAGAGAGAGACACACCAGTGTGTGTGGCATTGTGTCTGAGAGAGAAACACACCAGTGTGTGTGACATTGTGTCTGAGAGAGAGAGACACCAGTGTGTGTGTGACATTGTGTCTGAGAGAGAGAGACACCAGTGTGTGTGTGACATTGTGTCTGAGAGAGAGAGACACCAGTGTGTGTGTGACATTGTGTCTGAGAGAGAGAGACACCAGTGTGTGTGACATTGTGTCTGAGAGAGAGAGACACACCAGTGTGTGTGGCATTGTGTCTGAGAGAGAAACACACCAGTGTGTGTGACATTGTGTCTGAGAGAGAGACACCAGTGTGTGTGACATTGTGTCTGAGAGAGAGAGACACCAGTGTGTGTGACATTGTGTCTGAGAGAGAGAGACACCAGTGTGTGTGACATTGTGTCTGAGAGAGAGACACACCAGTGTGTGTGACATTGTGTCTGAGAGAGAGAGACACACCAGTGTGTGTGGCATTGTGTCTGAGAGAGAAACACACCAGTGTGTGTGACATTGTGTCTGAGAGAGAGAGACACCAGTGTGTGTGACATTGTGTCTGAGAGAGAGACACACCAGTGTGTGTGACATTGTGTCTGAGAGAGAGAGACACACCAGTGTGTGTGGCATTGTGTCTGAGAGAGAAACACACCAGTGTGTGTGACATTGTGTCTGAGAGAGAGACACCAGTGTGTGTGGCATTGTGTCTGAGAGAGAAACACACCAGTGTGTGTGACATTGTGTCTGAGAGAGAGACACCAGTGTGTGTGACATTGTGTCTGAGAGAGAGACACCAGTGTGTGTGACATTGTGTCTGAGAGAGAGACACCAGTGTGTGTGACATTGTGTCTGAGAGAGAGACACACCAGTGTGTGTGACATTGTGTCTGAGAGAGAGAGACACACCAGTGTGTGTGACATTGTGTCTGAGAGAGAAACACACCAGTGTGTGTGACATTGTGTCTGAGAGAGAGAGACACCAGTGTGTGTGACATTGTGTCTGAGAGAGAAACACACCAGTGTGTGTGACATTGTGTCTGAGAGAGAGAGACACCAGTGTGTGTGACATTGTGTCTGAGAGAGAAACACACCAGTGTGTGTGACATTGTGTCTGAGAGAGAGAGACACCAGTGTGTGTGTGACATTGTGTCTGAGAGAGAGAGACACCAGTGTGTGTGTGACATTGTGTCTGAGAGAGAGAGACACCAGTGTGTGTTTGACATTGTGTCTGAGAGAGAGAGACACCAGTGTGTGTGACATTGTGTCTGAGAGAGAGAGACACACCAGTGTGTGTGGCATTGTGTCTGAGAGAGAAACACACCAGTGTGTGTGACATTGTGTCTGAGAGAGAGACACCAGTGTGTGTGACATTGTGTCTGAGAGAGAGAGACACCAGTGTGTGTGACATTGTGTCTGAGAGAGAGAGACACACCAGTGTGTGTGGCATTGTGTCTGAGAGAGAAACACACCAGTGTGTGTGACATTGTGTCTGAGAGAGAGACACCAGTGTGTGTGACATTGTGTCTGAGAGAGAGAGACACCAGTGTGTGTGACATTGTGTCTGAGAGAGAGAGACACACCAGTGTGTGTGACATTGTGTCTGAGAGAGAGAGACACACCAGTGTGTGTGGCATTGTGTCTGAGAGAGAAACACACCAGTGTGTGTGACATTGTGTCTGAGAGAGAGAGACACCAGTGTGTGTGTGACATTGTGTCTGAGAGAGAGAGACACCAGTGTGTGTGTGACATTGTGTCTGAGAGAGAGAGACACCAGTGTGTGTGACATTGTGTCTGAGAGAGAGACACCAGTGTGTGTGACATTGTGTCTGAGAGAGAGACACCAGTGTGTGTCCCATTGTGTCTGAGAGAGAGAGACACCAGTGTGTGTGTGACATTGTGTCTGAGAGAGAGAGACACCAGTGTGTGTGACATTGTGTCTGAGAGAGAGAGAGACACCAGTGTGTGTGTGACATTGTGTCTGAGAGAGAGAGACACCAGTGTGTGTGACATTGTGTCTGAGAGAGAGAGACACACCAGTGTGTGTGGCATTGTGTCTGAGAGAGAAACACACCAGTGTGTGTGACATTGTGTCTGAGAGAGAGACACCAGTGTGTGTGACATTGTGTCTGAGAGAGAGAGACACCAGTGTGTGTGACATTGTGTCTGAGAGAGAGAGACACACCAGTGTGTGTGGCATTGTGTCTGAGAGAGAAACACACCAGTGTGTGTGACATTGTGTCTGAGAGAGAGACACCAGTGTGTGTGACATTGTGTCTGAGAGAGAGAGACACCAGTGTGTGTGACATTGTGTCTGAGAGAGAGAGACACACCAGTGTGTGTGACATTGTGTCTGAGAGAGAGAGACACACCAGTGTGTGTGGCATTGTGTCTGAGAGAGAAACACACCAGTGTGTGTGACATTGTGTCTGAGAGAGAGAGACACCAGTGTGTGTGTGACATTGTGTCTGAGAGAGAGAGACACCAGTGTGTGTGTGACATTGTGTCTGAGAGAGAGAGACACCAGTGTGTGTGACATTGTGTCTGAGAGAGAGACACCAGTGTGTGTGACATTGTGTCTGAGAGAGAGACACCAGTGTGTGTCCCATTGTGTCTGAGAGAGAGAGACACCAGTGTGTGTGACATTGTGTCTGAGAGAGAGAGACACACCAGTGTGTGTGGCATTGTGTCTGAGAGAGAAACACACCAGTGTGTGTGACATTGTGTCTGAGAGAGAGACACCAGTGTGTGTGACATTGTGTCTGAGAGAGAGAGACACCAGTGTGTGTGACATTGTGTCTGAGAGAGAGAGACACACAAGTGTGTGTGACATTGTGTCTGAGAGAGAGAGACACACCAGTGTGTGTGGCATTGTGTCTGAGAGAGAAACACACCAGTGTGTGTGACATTGTGTCTGAGAGAGAGAGACACCAGTGTGTGTGTGACATTGTGTCTGAGAGAGAGAGACACCAGTGTGTGTGTGACATTGTGTCTGAGAGAGAGAGACACCAGTGTGTGTGACATTGTGTCTGAGAGAGAGACACCAGTGTGTGTGACATTGTGTCTGAGAGAGAGAGACACCAGTGTGTGTGGCATTGTGTCTGAGAGAGAGAGACACCAGTGTGTGTGGCATTGTGTCTGAGAGAGAGAGAGACACCAGTGTGTGTGACATTGTGTCTGAGAGAGAGAGACACCAGTGTGTGTGACATTGTGTCTGAGAGAGAGAGATACACCAGTGTGTGTGACATTGTGTCTGAGAGAGAGACACCTGTGTGTGTGACATTGTGTCTGAGAGAGAGAGACACCAGTGTGTGTGGCATTGTGTCTGAGAGAGAGAGACACCAGTGTGTGTGGCATTGTGTCTGAGAGAGAGAGACACCAGTGTGTGTGACATTGTGTCTGAGAGAGAGAGACACCAGTGTGTGTGACATTGTGTCTGAGAGAGAGAGAGACACCAGTGTGTGTGGCATTGTGTCTGAGAGAGAGAGACACCAGTGTGTGTGACATTGTGTCTGAGAGAGAGAGACACCAGTGTGTGTGACATTGTGTCTGAGAGAGAGACACACCTGTGTGTGTGGCATTGTGCCTGAGAGAGAGAGAGACACCAGTGTGTGTGGCATTGTGTCTGAGAGAGAGACACCAGTGTGTGTGGCATTGTGTCTGAGAGAGAGACACCAGTGTGTGTGGCATTGTGCCTGAGAGAGAGGGAGAGAGACACCAGTGTGTGTGGCATTGTGTCTGAGAGAGAGACACCAGTGTGTGTGGCATTGTGCCTGAAAGAGAGAGAGAGACACCAGTGTGTGTGTGACATTGTGTCTGAGAGAGAGAGAGAGACACACCAGTGTGTGTGGCATTGTGTCTGAGAGAGAGAGAGAGACACCAGTGTGTGTGGCATTGTGTCTGAGAGAGAGAGACACCAGTGTGTGTGGCATTGTGTCTGAGAGAGAGAGACACCAGTGTGTGTGACATTGTGTCTGAGAGAGAGAGAGACACACCAGTGTGTGTGGCATTGTGCCTGAGAGAGAGAGAGAGACACCAGTGTGTGTGGCATTGTGTCTGAGAGAGAGAGACACCAGTGTGTGTGGCATTGTGCCTGAGAGAGAGAGAGAGACACCAGTGTGTGTGGCATTGTGTCTGAGAGAGAGAGACACCAGTGTGTGTGGCATTGTGTCTGAGAGAGAGAGACACCAGTGTGTGTGGCATTGTGTCTGAGAGAGAGAGAGAGAGAGACACCAGTGTGTGTGTGTGACATTGTGTTTGAGAGAGAGAGAGAGATACACCAGTGTGTGTGGCATTGTGTCTGAGAGAGAGAGACACCAGTGTGTGTGGCATTGTGTCTGAGAGAGAGAGAGAGACACCAGTGTGTGTGACATTGTGTCTGAGAGAGAGAGAGACACCAGTGTTTGTGACATTGTGTCTGAGAGAGAGACACCAGTGTGTGTGACACTGTGTCTGAGAGAGAGACACCAGTGTGTGTGGCATTGTGTCTGAGAGAGAGAGACACCAGTGTGTGTGACATTGTGTCTGAGAGAGAGAGACACCAGTGTGTGTGACATTGTGTCTGAGAGAGAGAGACACCAGTGTGTGTGACATTGTGTCTGAGAGAGTGAGACACCAGTGTGTGCGACATTGTGTCTGAGAGAGAGAGACACCAGTGTGTGTGACATTGTGTCTGAGAGAGAGAGACACCAGTGTGTGTGACATTGTGTCTGAGAGAGAGAGAGAGACACCAGTGTGTGTGACATTGTGTCTGAGAGAGAGAGAGAGAGACACCAGTGTGTGTGACATTGTGTCTGAGAGAGAGAGAGAGATACCAGTGTGTGTGACATTGTGTCTGAGAGAGAGAGACACCAGTGTGTGTGACATTGTGTCTGAGAGAGAGAGAGACACCAGTGTGTGTGACATTGTGTCTGAGAGAGAGAGACACCAGTGTGTGTGACATTGTGTCTGAGAGAAAGAGACACCAGTGTGTGTCCCATTGTGTCTGAGAGAGAGAGAGAGACACCAGTGTGTGTGACATTGTGTCTGAGAGAGAGAGAGACACCAGTGTGTGTGACATTGTGTCTGAGAGAGAGAGAGAGACACCAGTGTGTGTGACATTGTGTCTGAGAGAGAGAGAGACACCAGTGTGTGTGACATTGTGTCTGAGAGAGAGAGAGACACCAGTGTGTGTGACATTGTGTCTGAGAGAGAGAGAGACACCAGTGTGTGTGACATTGTGTCTGAGAGAGAGAGACACCAGTGTGTGTGACATTGTGTCTGAGAGAGAGAGACACCAGTGTGTGTCCAATTGTGTCTGAGAGAGAGAGACACCAGTGTGTGTCCCATTGTGTCTGTGAGAGAGACACCAGTGTGTGTGACATTGTGTCTGAGAGAGAGAGACACCAGTGTGTGTCCCATTGTGTCTGAGAGAGAGAGACACCAGTGTGTGTGACATTGTGTCTGAGAGAGAGAGACACCAGTGTGTGTGGCATTGTGTCTGAGAGAGAGAGACACCAGTGTGTGTGACATTGTGTCTGAGAGAGAGAGACACCAGTGTGTGTGACATTGTGTCTGAGAGAGAGAGAGACACCAGTGTGTGTGACATTGTGTCTGAGAGAGAGAGACACCAGTGTGTGTCCCATTGTGTCTGTGAGAGAGACACCAGTGTGTGTGACATTGTGTCTGAGAGAGAGAGACACCAGTGTGTGTGGCATTGTGTCTGAGAGAGAGAGACACCAGTGTGTGTGACATTGTGTCTGAGAGAGAGAGACACCAGTGTGTGTGGCATTGTGTCTGAGAGAGAGAGACACCAGTGTGTGTGACATTGTGTCTGAGAGAGAGAGAGAGACACCAGTGTGTGTGACATTGTGTCTGAGAGAGAGAGACACCAGTGTGTGTGACATTGTGTCTGAGAGAGAGAGACACCAGTGTGTGTGACATTGTGTCTGAGAGAGAGAGACACCAGTGTGTGTGACATTGTGTCTGAGAGAGAGAGAGACACCAGTGTGTGTGACATTGTGTCTGAGAGAGAGAGACACCAGTGTGTGTGACATTGTTTCTGAGAGAGAGAGAGACACCAGTGTGTGTGACATTGTGTCTGAGAGAGAGAGAGACACCAGTGTGTGTGGCATTGTGTCTGAGAGAGAGAGAGACACCAGTGTGTGTGGCATTGTGTCTGAGAGAGAGAGAGACAGCAGTGTGTGTGGCATTGTGTCTGAGAGAGAGACACCAGTGTGTGTGGCATTGTGTCTGAGAGAGAGAGACACCAGTGTGTGTGACATTGTGTCTGAGAGAGAGAGAGACACCAGTGTGTGTGACATTGTGTCTGAGAGAGAGAGAGACACCAGTGTGTGTGACATTGTGTCTGAGAGAGAGAGAGACACCAGTGTGTGTGGCATTGTGTCTGAGAGAGAGAGACACCAGTGTGTGTGACATTGTGTCTGAGAGAGAGAGACACCAGTGTGTGTCCAATTGTGTCTGAGAGAGAGAGACACCAGTGTGTGTCCCATTGTGTCTGTGAGAGAGACACCAGTGTGTGTGACATTGTGTCTGAGAGAGAGAGACACCAGTGTGTGTCCCATTGTGTCTGAGAGAGAGAGACACCAGTGTGTGTGACATTGTGTCTGAGAGAGAGAGACACCAGTGTGTGTGGCATTGTGTCTGAGAGAGAGAGACACCAGTGTGTGTGACATTGTGTCTGAGAGAGAGAGAGAGACACCAGTGTGTGTGACATTGTGTCTGAGAGAGAGAGACACCAGTGTGTGTGACATTGTGTCTGAGAGAGAGAGACACCAGTGTGTGTGACATTGTGTCTGAGAGAGAGAGACACCAGTGTGTGTGACATTGTGTCTGAGAGAGAGAGAGACACCAGTGTGTGTGACATTGTGTCTGAGAGAGAGAGACACCAGTGTGTGTGACATTGTTTCTGAGAGAGAGAGAGACACCAGTGTGTGTGACATTGTGTCTGAGAGAGAGAGAGACACCAGTGTGTGTGGCATTGTGTCTGAGAGAGAGAGAGACACCAGTGTGTGTGGCATTGTGTCTGAGAGAGAGAGAGACAGCAGTGTGTGTGGCATTGTGTCTGAGAGAGAGACACCAGTGTGTGTGGCATTGTGTCTGAGAGAGAGAGACACCAGTGTGTGTGACATTGTGTCTGAGAGAGAGAGAGACACCAGTGTGTGTGACATTGTGTCTGAGAGAGAGAGAGACACCAGTGTGTGTGACATTGTGTCTGAGAGAGAGAGAGACACCAGTGTGTGTGGCATTGTGTCTGAGAGAGAGAGACACCAGTGTGTGTGACATTGTGTCTGAGAGAGAGAGACACCAGTGTGTGTGACATTGTGTCTGAGAGAGAGACACACCTGTGTGTGTGGCATTGTGCCTGAGAGAGAGAGAGACACCAGTGTGTGTGGCATTGTGTCTGAGAGAGAGAGACACCAGTGTGTGTGGCATTGTGTCTGAGAGAGAGACACCAGTGTGTGTGGCATTGAGCCTGAGAGAGAGAGAGAGAGACACCAGTGTGTGTGACATTGTGTCTGAGAGAGAGAGACACCAGTGTGTGTGGCATTGTGTCTGAGAGAGAGAGAGACACCAGTGTGTGTGACATTGTGTCTGAGAGAGAGAGACACCAGTGTGTGTGGCATTGTGCCTGAAAGAGAGAGAGAGACACCAGTGTGTGTGTGACATTGTGTCTGAGAGAGAGAGACACCAGTGTGTGTGGCATTGTGTCTGAGAGAGAGAGACACCAGTGTGTGTGACATTGTGTCTGAGAGAGAGAGAGACACACCAGTGTGTGTGGCATTGTGCCTGAGAGAGAGAGAGAGAGACCAGTGTGTGTGGCATTGTGTCTGAGAGAGAGAGACACCAGTGTGTGTGGCATTGTGCCTGAGAGAGAGAGAGAGACACCAGTGTGTGTGGCATTGTGTCTGAGAGAGAGAGACACCAGTGTGTGTGGCATTGTGTCTGAGAGAGAGAGACACCAGTGTGTGTGGCATTGTGTCTGAGAGAGAGAGAGAGAGAGACACCAGTGTGTGTGTGTGACATTGTGTTTGAGAGAGAGAGATACACCAGTGTGTGTGGCATTGTGTCTGAGAGAGAGAGATACACCAGTGTGTGTGGCATTGTGTCTGAGAGAGAGAGACACCAGTGTGTGTGACATTGTGTCTGAGAGAGAGAGAGACACCAGTGTGTGTGACATTGTGTCTGAGAGAGAGAGAGACACCAGTGTGTGTGGCATTGTGTCTGAGAGAGAGAGACACCAGTGTGTGTGCCATTGTGTCTGAGAGAGAGAGAGAGAGACACCAGTGTGTGTGTGACATTGTGTCTGAGAGAGAGAGAGAGAGACACCAGTGTGTGTGTGACATTGTGTCTGAGAGAGAGAGACACCAGTGTGTGTGACATTGTGTCTGAGAGGGAGAGAGACACCAGTGTGTGTGACATTGTGTCTGAGAGAGAGACACCAGTGTGTGTGACATTGTGTCTGAGAGAGAGAGACACCAGTGTGTGTGACATTGTGTCTGAGAGAGAGAGAGACACCAGTGTGTGTGGCATTGTGTCTGAGAGAGAGAGAGAGAGACACCAGTGTGTGTGACATTGTGTCTGAGAGAGAGAGAGACACCAGTGTGTGTCCCATTGTGTCTGAGAGAGAGAGAGAGAGAGAGAGAGAGAGAGAGAGAGAGAGACACCAGTGTGTGTGTGACATTGTGTCTGAGAGAGAGAGAGAGACACACCAGTGTGTGTGGCATTGTGTCTGAGAGAGAGAGAGAGAGAGAGAGAGAGAGAGAGAGAGAGAGACACCAGTGTGTGTGTGACACTGTGTCTGAGAGAGAGAGAGAGAGACACCAGTGTGTGTGGCATTGTGTCTGAGAGAGAGAGAGAGACACCAGTGTGTGTGACATTGTGTCTGAGAGAGAGAGAGACACCAGTGTGTGTCCCATTGTGTCTGAGAGGGAGAGAGACACCAGTGTGTGTGACATTGTGTGTGAGAGAGAGAGAGACACCAGTGTGTGTGACATTGTGTCTGAGAGAGAGAGAGACACCAGTGTGTGTGGCATTGTGTCTGAGAGAGAGACACCAGTGTGTGTGGCATTGTGTCTGAGAGAGAGAGACACCAGTGTGTGTGGCATTGTGTCTGAGAGAGAGAGAGACACCAGTGTGTGTGGCATTGTGTCTGAGAGAGAGAGAGAGAGAGACACCAGTGTGTGTGTGGCATTGTGTCTAAGAGAGAGAGACACCAGTGTGTGTGGCATTGTGTCTGAGAGAGAGAGACACCAGTGTGTGTGACATTGTGTCTGAGAGAGAGAGACACCAGTGTGTGTGGCATTGTGTCTGAGAGAGAGAGAGAGAGAGACACCAGTGTGTGTGTGACATTGTGTCTGAGAGAGAGAGACACCAGTGTGTGTGACATTGTGTCTGAGAGAGAGACACCAGTGTGTGTGACATTGTGTCTGAGAGGGAGAGAGACACCAGTGTGTGTGACATTGTGTCTGAGAGAGAGAGACACCAGTGTGTGTGACATTGTGTCTGAGAGAGAGAGACACCAGTGTGTGTGACATTGTGTCTGAGAGAGAGAGAGACACCAGTGTGTGTGGCATTGTGTCTGAGAGAGAGAGAGACACCAGTGTGTGTGGCATTGTGTCTGAGAGAGAGAGAGAGACACCAGTGTGTGTGACATTGTGTCTGAGAGAGAGACACCAGTGTGTGTGACATTGTGTCTGAGAGGGAGAGAGACACCAGTGTGTGTGGCATTGTGTCTGAGAGAGAGAGACACCAGTGTGTGTGACATTGTGTCTGAGAGAGAGAGACACCAGTGTGTGTGACATTGTGTCTGAGAGAGAGAGACACCAGTGTGTGTGACATTGTGTCTGAGAGGGAGAGACACCAGTGTGTGTGACATTGTGTCTGAGAGAGAGAGACACCAGTGTGTGTGACATTGTGTCTGAGAGAGAGAGACACCAGTGTGTGTGACATTGTGTCTGAGAGAGAGAGAGACACCAGTGTGTGTGACATTGTGTCTGAGAGAGAGAGACACCAGTGTGTGTGACATTGTGTCTGAGAGAAAGAGACACCAGTGTGTGTCCATTGTGTCTGAGAGAGAGAGAGAGACACCAGTGTGTGTGACATTGTGTCTGAGAGAGAGAGAGACACCAGTGTGTGTGACATTGTGTCTGAGAGAGAGAGAGAGACACCAGTGTGTGTGACATTGTGTCTGAGAGAGAGAGAGACACCAGTGTGTGTGACATTGTGTCTGAGAGAGAGAGAGACACCAGTGTGTGTGACATTGTGTCTGAGAGGGAGAGAGACACCAGTGTGTGTGACATTGTGTCTGAGAGAGAGAGAGACACCAGTGTGTGTGACATTGTGTCTGAGAGGGAGAGAGACACCAGTGTGTGTGACATTGTGTCTGAGAGGGAGAGACACCAGTGTGTGTGACATTGTGTCTGAGAGAGAGAGAGACACCAGTGTGTGTGACATTGTGTCTGAGAGAGAGGGAGAGACACCAGTGTGTGTGGCATTGTGTCTGAGAGAGAGAGAGAGACACCAGTGTGTGTGACATTGTGTCTGAGAGAGAGAGAGAGACACCAGTGTGTGTGACATTGTGTCTGAGAGAGAGAGAGAGACACCAGTGTGTGTGACATTGTGTCTGAGAGAGAGGGAGAGACACCAGTGTGTGTGGCATTGTGTCTGAGAGAGAGAGAGAGACACCAGTGTGTGTGGCATTGTGTCTGAGAGAGAGAGAGAGACACCAGTGTGTGTGACATTGTGTCTGAGAGAGAGACACCAGTGTGTGTGACATTGTGTCTGAGAGGGAGAGAGACACCAGTGTGTGTGACATTGTGTCTGAGAGAGAGAGAGACACCAGTGTGTGTGGCATTGTGTCTGAGAGAGAGAGAGACACCAGTGTGTGTGACATTGTGTCTGAGAGGGAGAGAGACACCAGTGTGTGTGACATTGTGTCTGAGAGGGAGAGACACCAGTGTGTGTGACATTGTGTCTGAGAGAGAGAGACACCAGTGTGTGTGACATTGTGTCTGAGAGAGAGAGAGAGAGACCAGTGTGTGTGACATTGTGTCTGAGAGAGAGAGAGACACCAGTGTGTGTGGCATTGTGTCTGAGAGAGAGAGAGACACCAGTGTGTGTGGCATTGTGTCTGAGAGGGAGAGAGACACCAGTGTGTGTGACATTGTGTCTGAGAGAGAGAGAGACACCAGTGTGTGTGGCATTGTGTCTGAGAGAGAGAGAGACACCAGTGTGTGTGACATTGTGTCTGAGAGAGAGAGAGACACCAGTGTGTGTGACATTGTGTCTGAGAGAGAGAGAGACACCAGTGTGTGTGGCATTGTGTCTGAGAGAGAGAGAGAGACACCAGTGTGTGTCCCATTGTGTCTGAGAGAGAGACACCAGTGTGTGTGTGACATTGTGTCTGAGAGAGAGAGAGAGAGAGACACCAGTGTGTGTGACATTGTGTCTGAGAGAGAGAGAGAGAGAGAGAGAGAGAGAGAGAGAGAGAGAGAGAGAGAGAGAGAGACACCAGTGTGTGTGGCATTGTGTCTGAGCGAGAGAGAGACACCAGTGTGTGTGACATTGTGTCTGAGAGAGAGAGAGACACCAGTGTGTGTGACATTGTGTCTGAGAGAGAGAGAGACACCAGTGTGTGTGACATTGTGTCTGAGAGAGAGAGAGACACCAGTGTGTGTGACATTGTGTCTGAGAGAGAGACACCAGTGTGTGTGACATTGTGTCTGAGAGAGAGACACCAGTGTGTGTGACATTGTGTCTGAGAGAGAGACACCAGTGTGTGTGGCATTGTGTCTGAGAGAGAGAGAGAGACACCAGTGTGTGTCCCATTGTGTCTGAGAGAGAGAGACACCAGTGTGTGTGACATTGTGTCTGAGAGAGAGAGAGAGAGAGACACCAGTGTGTGTGACATTGTGTCTGAGAGAGAGAGAGAGAGAGAGAGAGAGAGAGAGAGAGAGAGAGAGACACCAGTGTGTGTGGCATTGTGTCTGAGCGAGAGAGAGACACCAGTGTGTGTGACATTGTGTCTGAGAGAGAGAGAGACACCAGTGTGTGTGACATTGTGTCTGAGAGAGAGAGAGACACACCAGTGTGTGTGACATTGTGTCTGAGAGAGAGAGAGACACCAGTGTGTGTGACATTGTGTCTGAGAGAGAGAGAGACACCAGTGTGTGTGACATTGTGTCTGAGAGAGAGAGACACCAGTGTGTGTGACATTGTGTCTGAGAGAGAGAGAGACACCAGTGTGTGTGACATTGTGTCTGAGAGAGAGAGAGACACCAGTGTGTGTGACATTGTGTCTGAGAGAGAGACAGATGTGCTGATACAGGGGAACCTGGTCAATAACTTTATTGCTTGCGTGCTCAATTAAATAAAATAAATTGTTAATAAATGGATAAGTCCTTATTCTTGCAGAGTCTGCGGGGGCTCTGGAGTTTCCCAGCACAAGTGCGGGAGTCCCTCACCAAACACACAGCCTGAATATACAACTTATCACAATAATCACATAATGAGTGATAGGCTTACATCTATTTAAGAATGGAAGTGAAAGAAATTACATTTACGTACTTTCAGCATATAGTTCCTTATGTCTTTAAACTGAACAGCATGTATGTATCTTTAGGACCCATAATGGTGATTTAATGTTATTTGTATTTTTTGTTGTAACCAGGACCTATGAGCAACTGGTAAATATTGTAAATATTGAAATATGTCAAAGGAAATTAATTCAAAGGGTTAATTCCCTTCATCCGCAGTCAGGTCCTCAACTCACCATCAGTGTCGCCAAACTGCTTTGTCTTCAAAACGTGCGTACGCATGGGTCATAGTTTGCGTGAAGGTGCGCATATTTTCACGTCAGGTTTTTCTTTATAAATCACGACTTTTGCGCAGGAACTGGCAAAGCTTTATAAATGAGGCCCCTTGTGTGATGTGCGCCGGTTTCATAGTCAGAATCCTGTCCGCAGTGTTCTGGATGAGCTGCAGTTGTCTAATGGTCTTCTTGAGAAGACGGGTGAGGAGAACAGTACAATAATCCATCCTGCTAGGGATAAATGCATGAACAAGTTTCTCTCTTGACAACAGATTTCATTCTTGCAATGTTTTTGAAATGATATCAATACCAGCACTGATATTTTGCCAGAATCAGAGTTTCAACAAATATCATTTATTATCTTTATGAATGATGTGCTCAAAATAACAGATTGAAAACTGTGTGTGCGTGTGTGTAAAAGTGCGAGCGTGTCTGATTTTCTGTGTAATTGTGTGCCTGTGTGTTTTGAAGTAAGGTGGATCTCTTGATGTTCATTGTGTAACTGTTGTTGTATTTCTCTTTTAGGTTCTAAAGACGGCAGCAAGATGTCTGTTTGTGTGATCTTCAGTATCATCTGATGGTGAATAAGATTCTCATGAACATTAAATGTGTCTTACAGTCTTTCAGAACGTCTCAAACATCACTCGGTCCACATGAACATTATTAAATGACGAAAGAAACAGAAATGAGTTTAATTAATCATTTATTTTTATCATGATTGATTTTAGAGATTCATTGTTGTGTATGTTATTAATATTGTTGTTCAAGTACATTTCCCACAATGCACTGGTTATGTGTATTCCCCGGATGTACTCAGGTGTGTTCGTTCTCAGTCATGTGAATAAACGAGCTGTCACGTTAAGTCCGTGTGTGTGTCATCATTAACCGAAGCCGTTTATAATTCCCTAAAGACACAACATTCAGCTTTACAGCCATAAGACTAAACCACGCCCACATCTGTAGACATACTTTAGTGTCAATGCAGATAAAAATATGAAATTATAGTATTATGATGATTACTTAATTTTAATTCTGTATTTGTGCCGTGTTAAACATTAGAGATGTAAAGATTTTTTTTTGTCTAAGTATCACAGCTTTATTTTAAGTAGTTCAACAACTGTATAACATATTTTATTATTTATTATCATCATTATTATTGTTTAACTCTTTTTACATTTGGTCATAAGTTACATGATGTTACACATTTAGTTAAAACAGATTAAATGAAACTTGGCATGAGAGACAGCTGATAGTTGTGTAGTAAATCTTGTGAATAATCCAAAGAAACTTGTTTTACATTCTTCAGTAAAGAAGAACACATGATCCATTCAAATATTGAAAATAAAAGTATAATATTTAACTGAAATGGATGATGTGTTCATGATTTTTAGAATGAATGAAATACATTTAACTCTGCTTTAATGTGTGATATTTCTGAAAAAATATTTCTGTAATGTTTAGATTGAACAAAAGACTAAATAAATATATGTGAAGTTTCTCTCGTCTCTTATTTTTTTAGAAGAAAACTGAAACTTGTAAATGTTTAAGACAAATATGATTCACTGTGTATTTATTAATGTTTTAATAATGTAAAATAACTTATTTCTCACATTAAACACACATGCATTAGTATAGAAATGTATATTCTAATGGTCATTCTTTGATTGTGATGTGATTGTGATGTGTTCGTGATGTGATTGCGATGTGATGTGATGTGATTGTGATGTGTTTGTGATGTGATTGCGGTGTGATGTGATGTGATTGCGATGTGATTGTGATGTGATTGTGATTTGATGTGATGTGATATGATTGTGATTGTGATTGTGATTGTGATTGTGATTGTGATGTGATTGTGATTGTGACTGCGATTGCGATTTGATGTGATATGATTGTGATTTTGATTGTGATTGTGATGTGATTGTGATGTGATGTGATTGTGATGTGATTGTGATGTGATTGTGATGTGATTGTGATGTGATTGTGATGTGATTGTGTTGTGATTGTGTTGTGATGTGATGTGATTTTGATGTGATTGTGATGTGATGTGATGTGATGTGATCGTGATCGTGATCGTGATCGTGATTGTGTTGTGATTGTGATGTGATGTGATTGTGATGTGATTGTGTTGTGATTGTGTTGTGATTGTGATGTGATTGTGATGTGATTGTGATGTGATTGTGATGTGATGTGATTGTGATGTGATGTGATGTGATGTGATTGTGATGTGATTGTGATGTGATTGTGATGTGATTGTGTTGTGATGTGATTGTGTTGTGATTGTGATGTGATTGTGATGTGATTGTGATGTGATTGTGATGTGATGTGATGTGATGTGATGTGATTGTGTTGTGATTGTGATGTGTTGTGATTGTGATGTGATTGTGATGTGATTGTGATTGTGATGTGATTGTGTTGTGATTGTGATGTGATGTGATGTGATGTGATTGTGTTGTGATGTGATTGTGTTGTGATGTGATTGTGATGTGATTGTGTTGTGATTGTGATGTGATGTGATGTGATGTGATTGTGTTGTGATGTGATTGTGTTGTGATGTGATTGTGATGTGATTGTGATGTGATTGTGATGTGATTGTGATGTGATTGTGTTGTGATTGTGATGTGATTGTGTTGTGATGTGATTGTGATGTGATGTGATGTGATTGTGATGTGATGTGATGTGATTGTGTTGTGATTGTGATGTGATTGTGATGTGATGTGATGTGATTGTGATGTGATGTGATGTGATTGTGATGTGATTGTGTTGTGATTGTGATGTGATTGTGATGTGATGTGATGTGATGTGATGTGTTTGTGATGTGATGTGATGTGATGTGATGTGATTGTGTTGTGATGTGATTGTGTTGTGATGTGATTGTGATGTGATTGTGTTGTGATTGTGATGTGATTGTGATGTGATTGTGTTGTGATTGTGATGTGATTGTGTTGTGATGTGATTGTGATGTGATGTGATGTGTTTGTGATGTGATGTGATGTGATGTGATTGTGTTGTGATGTGATTGTGATGTGATTGTGATGTGATTGTGATGTGATTGTGATGTGATTGTGATGTGATTGTGTTGTGATTGTGATGTGATGTGATTGTGATGTGATGTGATGTGTTTGTGATGTGATGTGATGTGATGTGATGTGATGTGATTGTGATTGTGATGTGATTGTGATGTGATGTGATGTGATGTGTTTGTGATGTGATGTGATGTGATGTGATGTGATTGTGTTGTGATGTGATTGTGTTGTGATGTGATTGTGATGTGATTGTGATGTGATTGTGATGTGATTGTGTTGTGATTGTGATGTGATTGTGTTGTGATGTGATTGTGATGTGATGTGATTGTGATGTGATGTGATTGTGTTGTGATTGTGATGTGATTGTGATGTGATGTGATGTGATGTGATGTGATTGTGATGTGATGTGATGTGATGTGATTGTGATGTGATTGTGATGTGATTGTGTTGTGATTGTGATGTGATTGTGATGTGATGTGATGTGATGTGATGTGCTGGTGATGTGATGTGATGTGATGTGATTGTGTTGTGATGTGATTGTGTTGTGATGTGATTGTGATGTGATGTGATTGTGTTGTGATGTGATGTGATGTGATGTGATTGTGTTGTGATGTGATTGTGTTGTGATGTGATTGTGTTGTGATGTGATTGTGTTGTGATGTGATTGTGATGTGATTGTGTTGTGATTGTGAACCA
>JAWHQN010000154.1:3761964-3861964 GCA_033220385.1 Triplophysa yarkandensis | reverse complement strand
TTTCAGAAAACTTAAACCAACAATGTCCAACTAGTAAGCATGGGCTTCTAGTACACAAGAAACATAAGCATGTTCAAGTAAATAATTTGATATATTTTTATATATTTTAACTTAAGCAAGTTATTACCTGAAGAGAAGGCCTGACCGGAGCAGTCATGAGTCTTCTTATTTTATATGCATATAGATCAGCTGTCATCGACTTAAACATTCATTATATTTAAAATAATTATGATATTACAAATGAATTATTTTTAACTAAAAATATTCCAATACATTTATTTACTGTACACACATTTTATTCTTAAATAGTTTAGCCATTAGTCCAACTTTGCTTTTCAAGCCTGTAATTGAAGCTTGAAGAATCATTTTCCCACTGGTGTACCAACAGAGGCCCACCAGTGGCAAGCCACCACTGGCATGCCACCCGAAAAATGAACTTTGATGGACACATCTTAACTAAATAATTTGAGGTGTCAAAAACCTCATATCTTAGTTTATGCTTCATAAAATGTGTATTGGGATTTTTTGTGTTAGTTCAATGCTGTGATTACTGTGGAAGGGAAGGCACACGCTTATGGTGATAGAGAAGTGATTTTGGCATCATGCTTTGCCTCTAATGCACGGCGTGCAGCAGATGTGATGTGGAAACTGGGAGATCTGAACGACTCTCCAAAGACCAAAACTGACTTTATGATGCATCCAGATGGATCCTTACTGTTGTGTTCCACCTGCTGGGTCCACCATTAAAACATATTAACCAGAGTAAGGTCCAGTGTGTGGTAACCCACAGCACAATGACAGAAGAATACCAACAAGACTACATGATAAACGAGCATTGTAAGTAACGTCTAGCTTGTCAAGCAGGATATAAAGCGTACATGTCAGCTGAGAAGGTATCACTATATACTGAATATCTGGAAAGGTTATGTGTTTAGCTGAAACAGTAAGTTATTATATTATATATTATATTTAATTTTCATAGGTCCATCAGAATCAGTGGTGATGATTCCAGATAATGCGGCAGAGCCTTAAGAGTTTCACTGTGTAGCTGATAGTAACCCAAGAACGAGAACCTACACCTGGATCAAGTTATAAAACCATTTTTGTATTTTAAATGTTAAATGTCAGCCTTTATGCACGGCATGAACGAATCCACTCCTCGTTATCATGGCGGAAAACTTTACGTCGAAAAATCGGCCTCGGATTTTAATCTGTAACGTCTCAAATGAGTTTGGAAGAGCTCCAGGGGTCAGGTTATTTTGTTCTCTTGCATTATGATTAAAAATATGAGTTTGTCCATAGGAATATGAACAACTTAGTATAAAATGAAATACACAAATAAAATCAGAGACTATACTGCATGTACATGAGGAGAAACACAGTATAAAACAATACAACACATGTCTGACAGTAATTCTTCAACATGCAAATGCTCAGGGAATGTTTTAGAGTGCTGTACACTGTCTCAAACTTTAATCAGAAGAAATTCTTTTAAATAAAATAAATTTATATGATCAATATTAGATATTCATTCATTTACTTAATAGCACATTCACATATACCTTCATGGTTTCAGCTATTCTCTTTATATGACATTAATGATGAGCTTATAAACATCAGCACTCTTTAACATATTAGTATTAAATATTAGTATTTGTTTCTGGACAGACTTCAAGTATCAGACAACCCAAAAGCCATTTGTTATTATATATTATTGTTTTATTTGTTATTATCTGAGCTAAATGTGTTACTGTTCATTTGCAATAAAATGAACTGAACCTTAAGAATTTGTCAAAACGTCTCACGAGGATGAGTCAAAGTTTAAACTTTACGCTTTGTGTTTAATCGTATTTTCTGTTTGCATGTCAATCTTTTTGTACAATATATGACAGGACAATTACATCTTACAACACTAAGAACCACTAGTAAAGACCTAAATAACTGGTGGTTCAAAATGTTAAACCGATCGTCTTTTATATGAACTAATATTATAGTTTACTGTATAAAGAGATATATCGTTACTGACACTGGTTTCAAACACAGCTCTCGAGGACTCTTCAAACAGCAAACAATCCGTTAAGAAGAAGAAAAGAAAGTTAAGACAAGTACACCAAGTGTTCTCTCGAAGAGAAGTGAACCTCTTCAGACGGGCTTATGTTGTTTCATAGAGAATGATGACTTGATATATATCAAGGGTGACTTGATATACACTGGGTCAAAGTGTTCATCTACTGTTTAACTTTATCTGTTTGTGATGGACACCATTCCTGTTTTGTTGTAAGCATGTCAAGGCTATAGGATGCTGCTGATAAAATAAGTGAAGTTGATTTTATCTTCTCAAAGAAAAACCTTGCATCAATCGATTCGTGTGTGATTTAAATGTCAAAGTAAAATATCTTTCAACACACACACACACACACACACACACACACACACACACAAACACACACACACACACACACACACACACACACACACACACACACACACACACACACACACACACACACACACACACACACACACACACACACACACACACACACACACACACACACACACACACACACACACACACACAAAGTGCATTGGAATTTTACAGTGTGCAAATAGATTGTCCAGTGTTACTGAGTGTACAGTAGTGCATGTAACAACTGGTTATTGTGATGAGTATTTAAAATAAAAAAGTAATAAGTAGGTGTAGTGTTGAGGAGGGGGGAGGAGTCTCAGGGTGTGGTGGGGGGATTGAGGGGTGTCAGAGGGAAGAGTTCAGTAAGGAGACAGCTTTAGGAAAAAGCTGTCCCTTAAACTTGTGGTCCTTGAGGATGCTGCTGGCTCGACGAAGAAAGCGTTTCCTCTGGATGTTCGTAATAGCAGGAAGTGTTGTTCCTGTGATGTATTTGGCAGTATTCACCACCCTCATCAGCACTTTGCAGTAGGCCACTGAGCAGTTCCCATACCAGGCTGTGATACAGCTGGTCAGGATGCTTTTGATCGCACACCTGTAAAAGTTCACCAGGATGGCTGTAGAAAGCTGGTTCTTCTTCAGTGTCCTGAGGAAGAAGAGGCGTTGGTGAGCCTTCTTGACCAGGCTGGAGGTGTTAGAGTTCCAGGATGAGCCATCCGAGATGGTGGTTCCCAGGAACTTGAAGCTAGAGACATGCTCATCAGCAATCCCATTAATGTGGATGGGGTCATGCGTGCGTCCTTTATGCTTCCTATAAGTCCACAATGAGCTCCTTGGTCTTGGTGGTGTTTAGAAGCAGATTATTGTCAGCGCACCATGTGGCAAGGTGCTCTACCTCTTCCCTGTAGGCAGTCTCATCGTTGTCACTGATGAGACCTATCACCGTGGTGTCGTCTGCAACTTAATGATGGAGTTGGATCCATGCACGGGCTTGCAGTCATGGGTGTAAAGGGAGTAGAGGAATGGGCTCAGCACACAGCCCTGTGGTACGCCGGTGTTAATAGTGATGGTGGTGGAGTGGGTTTCGCCTGACCTAACATGCTGAGGCCTGTTGGTCAGAAAGTCCATAATCCAGCTGCAGAGAGAGGTGTTGATGTCCAGGACTCCAAGTTTAGTGGTCAGGTTGTACGGGATAATAGTGTTAAATATTGAACTGAAGTCAACAAACAACATCCGTACATAAGTGTTGTTGTTGTCCAAGTGTGTGAGGGCAGAACTGTGCATACTGCGTCCTCTGCGCTCATATTTCTGCGGTAGGCAAATTGGTGTTGGTCCAGTGTAGGTGGGTGGCAGTTTTTGAGACGCTCGTAGCACTTGTCCTAATGATGATCAAGATGTTAAACTTGTGCAAATATTATTTAAAGTTTTCCATTTTCTGTTCCATTTTCACTTTTTACAATGACAGAACCTGTCATCTTGTTTTTTTGTCTTCAAGTTTCTGATCACACTTTAACCCGAAGGACGAGATCCCTAATCCTGGAAGAGAAAATCAAAATAAAAGCTTGTTTCTTCGTCATATCCAGATAGATTTTAGGTGAGATTGATTTTAAAATGAGAAATATGATTTTTTTCCAAATTAAAAGAATTACGGCCGTATAGGCTGGACCTAGTATTAATATTTAATTGTTTCAAAGTGTTTTCCCCTCCTTATCACACAAATGCAAAACATATTAATCATTTTAGCGAGGTGAGATACATTACTTATTTTCAAACTGATGTACATTACACACTTTAAAGGAGTTTAATTGTAAATAGTATGCCGCAAATATTTGTATTTTTAAAATATTTGTAAAGAATTGTAAAAATATGCATTTACCAGAAAATAGAAATATTAAATTTTTTATCATAATTCACATGATATACTTACAAATTGTTTTTACCAATTTTGTGCAAGAAGAATCTCCTGCAATGATCATATAAACTATAATTAATAAAAAATAAATCAAAATATCACATAAAACTCGACAAGTTCGCTTATCTCAAAAAATAAAAAATACATCGAAAAGTCACCTGCACTTAACTTTTTAAGTTTATGTCACTAAATAATGTTATGTTATTTTAAATTGGTTTTATATTGATTCACATTAATTTATATTGATTGTTTTTATTACTTTTAAATTAAATATTTGCATTCTCAATATCAAATTGTTTAATTGTTGTTAGTTTATTTTTGTAATTATATTACAATTAAATGTACACTAAACTAATCCTCCCATAATTTAAAGTTAATTTTAATTAAGTAATATTTAATGCACTTCTCCTCCAGTCCTGTGGGTGGCGCGCACGAGTCGAGTCCAGCATCCGTCAACGGCAACGAAGAAGAACCGACGGCGTGTGGAGGTCCATGCTGCTTCCGGTTCCACAGACAGAAGCTGTTAGGTTTCACTCAAGCTTCAACTCGCAGATATAAACATGGAGGACACACACAGACAGTCTTCCTATCTGGACGAGCCTCCCAACAGTCGACTGTTTCTCGTCACGAGCAAATCTATCACAGAAGACGTCATCCGGGATCATTTCACTCGTTTCGGGGAGATCCAAGACATCTGGGTGGTGAAGGACAAGCAGACGAAAGAGTCCAAAGGAGTTTCGTTTGTCAAGTTTGCCAAATCTTCTCAAGCTTGCACAGCCATGGAGGAAATGGCTGGAAAATGTCTGGCTGAAGGCACCAAACCTATAAAGGTTCTTCATGTGTTCTTAAAGTAACAAGATCCTGAGTTCATGCATCAGTGCAGAGCTCAAAGCTGATGGATGAGTGTCTTTAATCTGCTGAACACAAAAGAAGATATTTTGAAGAATGCCGGTGACCTAACAGCATTGGCACCCATTGACGTCTATTGTTCGGACAAGCCAAATTGATTGAGACGGCGCTTTTTACATTTCCCAATGCTTCAAAATATATAAATATACATTTAATACATGGCAACAGTCATATATTGGGGTATTAATGAATAGCACTCAAATTTAATTATTAATAAATGCAGGTAAAGCTGAACACAAAAGAAGATATTTTGAAGAATGCTGGTGACCGAACAGCATTGACGACAAATTGATTGAGACGGCGCTTTTTACATTTCCCAATGCTTCAAAATATATAAATATACATTTAATACATGGCAACAGTCATATATTGGGGTATTAATGAATAGCACTCAAATTTAATTATTAATAAATGCAGATAAAGCTGAACACAAAAGAAGATATTTTGAAGAATGCCGGTGACCGAACAGCATTGGCACCCATTGACGCCAAATCGATTGAGACGGCGCTTTTTACATTTTCCAATGCTTCAAAATATATAAATATACATTTAATAAATGGCAACAGTCATATATTGGGGTATTAATAAATGCAGATAAAGCTGAACACAAACCTAATGCAAGACAATGGGTGCCATCGACAAACAATCTTAATGTGTTTTGATATGATACAAACATACCAATGTGGCGTTCATCTCGGTCCCAAATGACGGTTCAGATGTTGATGATGCTTCTGGTCCATGCAGGTGTTCATCGCTCAGGCCAGATCGTCCGGAAACCACCGGGATGTGGATGATGAGGATCTCACCAGAATATTCGTCATGATCCCGAAAACGTTCACGGAGGACGTCTTGAAGGAAACCTTTAAGGTTTGTTTGGATGGACGGGTCGAGGCGAAGGTCCTTCAGTCTGGCCAGGTCACAGGGAGGTCAGACTAGAGGTCTGCATTATATATCGGAAAACGTATCGATATGACAGGCGAAGCCTTTATATGATCGCCAAAGCCTCAATTACGGCTGCATTTACATTTATTCATTCGGCAGACGCTTTTATCCAAAGTGACTTACAGTATTATGCATCTGTCAATCACTGCAGAGTAATCAGGGGTAAGATGTCTCACTCAAGGACACTTAAGTCATCGTCTGCTGACACTGGGATTCGAACCAACGACCTTCTGCGTACAAGCCCAACTCTCTACCCACCACAATGTGTTAAACTATTTTTCATCATCGCTGAACATTACAACTCGACATGATTAACCATCTCAAGCACGGTTCATGCAGGAAACAGTGTGATGACCCTCCTTTAACCATTTTTTATCTGTGCTGCAGGAGTATGGGGATATTGAGTATGCCATCATTATAAGAAATAAGACCACGGGCGAGAGCAAAGGACTGGGATATGTAAGATACCACAGACCTTCACAGGCCGCCAGGGCCATAGAGAACTGTGATAAGAGTGAGTATTTGAGAATTTATGCACTTGCGTGACTTATCTCTTATGTTGTTTTCCAATGGGATTCTGTTGTGTCTGTGTTTGAAGCTTTTAGAGCAATTTTGGCCGAACCCAGAACCAAGAATTCATCAGCAGACAGCGATTATGCCACAAGCCACAGAATGGAGCATTGTGGAGGTGATCCAGGCCCCAGCACTTTTGCATATAGTGAGTATAAAGCTGCCAGCAAATGCCGTGATTCGGATGCTTGGGTCCATATTAGAAGATAGATTATCTGATTATCCCAGCATGATAAAAGATGGTTTCCCACAGGCCACGACTCTGCAGCGTACGCTCCAGGAGATGCATGGAATTCTGAGATCATCACCCGTTGCCTGATGGTCACGTCACATGCATCAGTCACACAGGAACAGATCTTCGCGCTGTTCGATCTCATCCCAGGAATGGATTTCTGCGAGATGCAGAGAGACCAGTACGGGTTCAGTAAAGGTCAGACATCCGTGCTGTTTTGATGACACCCCTACGTTATCATTAAATTATTAATGAAGTTACTGTTTGCGTGTTGTATACAGGCCGGTTTGTCATCCGCTATAATAACCTGGGCTCTGCCGTTTATGCCAATGAGAAGCTTAACGGTTTTGAGTATCCGCCCGGGAACCGTCTCTCAGTAGCCTATATAGATGACGGGGAGGACAAGACAAGGTAAAGACAGCTGTATATTTATCGTATTCAGTTTTATTATGTTAATTTCAGGGCTTTGCAAAATCATAATGTGGCTGTATTATTTTCCATGACAGTGTAACGACATTCCAGCCTATAGTATGGAGACATTGGAAGTGTGCGGAAGCATCCTTTCTTATTGATTTATACATATATATATGAGGGCTGTGCAATAGATCGAAATATCCAATATGCCAATTGCAATTGCTTAGAATAAATGAGCTAGTTAATTCTTCAAAAAGTTACAGATAGAGTGATGCATGCATATTGTTGTAATATAAAAGTTGTTGGATGCCTAGATGTCAAAACATTTTGTGTGTACAACAGACCTCTGGTCCAGCAATCTGTAACAATTTTTGCATGAATTCAGAAATGCAATTAAGCAAGCAAGCCATATTAAGACAACAATAACTGTCAAGAATGGTAGTGATGCTTTCCGATAAGCGTTTAGTTATTTCCTATCCTGGTTTTGAGAGGGGCTCAAGCAAGGCCCCGTTTTAATGGCATTTATTTGGGCAGTTTTAACTAAAGTTGCATCGAAGACTTAAATGCCCCATGTTATGATTGGATAAGAGGTTTGTGTTGTCATTTTTTAAACAAAATATGATACATTTTACTGTATTGAATGTTTTGTAACAAACTGTATTGTCAATTCACAGCCCTAGCAAATACCAAAGTTTTATGTTTTGTTTTGTGATCTATTATGTATATACTTACAGTTCACTTGGTTAGGTTTGAAATCTGGTAACATTTGTCAGTTGCGTGTGGGTTTAGTCTTGTAGGGAGGATGGCCATGCAGCTTGTAGCTGCTCAGATGATGTCTGTGGTCTGGAACGGTCCCTCGAGTTCACAGCTCATGAAGTCCAGCATGGTGCGTAACGTATCCTGCATATCTCAAATAAGACACAATTCTAAATCAGTATAGAAATGAGAGAAAGACTCTATTCGTTTGCTCTTGGAATAGTATTTAAAACCATAATAGAAATATGAGAATGTTAGAAGAAGGTTTTAAAACCAGGTCAAGGTCAGAGAGCCTGTCACTCATGTTCTGAAACGATAGGTTTAAGGTGTTCTACATCCGTGTGATCTCTCTTCAGCAGGGCTACGTATCACCCACCACACTACCCAAGAGCCGCATAGAAACAGATGTAGCTCTTCCTTCTCCAAAGAAACTGGCACCGTATGAAAGCGTCGTTAAAGAAAGACTCTTTGTCGTATTCAACCCTTCACCTCTGCCTGTGGATGTGCTGGAGGATGTGTTCTGGTGAGTGTACGTGTGCTTTAAGGATACCTAACGACTATTAAAGGGTCCCTTTTTTAATGATAAAGCTATTTATAATTTCATTCTTTAACTATACATTAATGCTGTTAAAACTATTTACTAAAACTATGCCTTTAGTTTGGTTATTTACCTTATGTCTTAAATTCACTCGCATTTAGTTGTTGACCCCATTAGCCAGCCCCACCTCCTATTGTACTCTGATTGGTCAGATGTTGTTGATCAACTCGGCTTTCGGTCACTGAAGAATAAGAGAAGAGTCCTGTTACTTCGGTTACAAGTATCCGATGACACGTCACGGAAGTAACTGGATGACTACATGCTTGTTTCGTTACGTAGATTTGTGACTCCGTTGTTTTGTCTCCACGCAGTCGTTTCGGTTCTCTAGTTAATGTTTACCTGGTCCCCAACCGGAACGTGGGCTATATGAAGTACGCTGACAGAAGGCACGCCATGGACGCCATAACAGCGCTGCACGGTAAAGTAGTGAACGGGGTTAAGATGAAGGTCATGCTGGCCGACCCACCCAGAGAGGAGTCTCACAAGCGGCAGAGAACTTACTGACCTTTGACCCTTGGAACCTCACAGGTAAGTCGGCTCTGTAGGTAAGGTAGTGTGAAATTTGGTCTACTATAAGATTTTAATGTGTTTGAACATTTTAAAAAAAAAAATCTGGGATTTAATGTAATTGTCATTCCATGTGTGACAATGTTGCAATTTCTTTGAAATATGCCTCCGTAAACTGAACTGTCATTCAAGCTGTCCCACAACACCTCGGACGTTTAAACCTATTTTGGAATAAAACGGCAATCGTTTGGTGATCAAAATATTAATAAATACAGTTTTTGTGTCCTCAACTCTACATAAATTTGATTAAAACTTATTTATTATTGACCTTGCTGTCTCGCCTCCTTTTTCCTGAATTTAAACACTCGTTTTAGTCTCTGACGTTTCAAAGTTCCTCTCCGATTTCAAACCTTATTTTACAATTTATTTTTGTGTCTGTATTTAGTACCGATAAATGATCTGTAAAGTTACAAGTCCCAAAGTTCATGATAATGGGAGTTATCATCTTTAATGAAGATCAGATGTCTTAGTCTACAGTAAAAGCGGGATTTTTGTCATGCAGTTACTTCTTTGAACTGTCATCGGACTCGATATTGAAGTAACTGGATTCACATGATGTTGTCTCGTCACTAGTTGAGAGTATACCAGACCATTTGACCAATCAGAGTACAATGTGAGGTGGGGATTAAGGAGTGAGGAACTATATTCGATCGTTTTCTTAGACAGGAGGAAAGATGCGAGGCAACAAGATAATGAATAAAACGTATAGTGCATTCTTTAAAGATTTAACGGGATGTATGTGTAGTTGAGGACAAACAACACAATTACCAATATTTATCTCTACACAAGGGTCTCTTTGAGGCACAAACTTTGGTTTGTAACGTCACAGATTGGTTACACATACTAACACATAAAAGAGATGTAAAACGATGAGAAGACCCCGTGGAATCTAAAATGCATTTCAGGAACGGATGGCTCACAATCCACTTGTAATGAACAGTCCTCATTTTAACATGATCTTTTTGGAGATATCATTAGAAAAGACTTTAGAAAAGGTCATTTGTATTCAAACGCGCAGGTCTAAAGCCTTCACGTGATAGTTAACCTAAACTCTGTCATGAATTACTCACTTTCAAGTTGTTTCAAAACGTTTTAAATTTCTTTTCCTTATGAATACAGAGAAAGAGATTTGGGAAAAGACTTGGAACCAAACTTCATTTTGGACTACATTGACTACCATAGCTGAAAACGCGACTCAAAATTACCCCGGAATTTTTCGTTTTCCTACATTCTTCAAAATATCTAATTTTGTGTTCTACCGAACAAAAACAATATTTTTCGTACTATGGAAGTCAACGGGGTCTTAGAACCGTTTGGTTCTTCTAAATATTCTTCTTCGTGTTTTTGTGCGAGTTATTGCTTTAAACACTAGTGGATTAAATCCCATTTTTGACTGTCTATGATGAGCTAGGATCGTATTTCTAGATCCATCTGTGACAATATTTATGATTCTAAGATTCCTCTGAATCTAGGTGACATTAATGCCAACTGAGATTGCCCAGGTTGCTTGTTTTATTTTTTTGCAGGTTTGTTTTATTATTATGCACAAAACAAAAATACGGTCTCTTAGGCGAAGTTCCTCTATGGAAGTGGGTAACTGTGCTGTCTTTGTTCTTACAGAGTTTTAAGTGACATGACGCATGACACCGACATGACAGGACGGATATGACACGACTTCATAGCGACGGACACTGACTGATTCTGCCTATTCAGTTTGTTTAAATAGCAGAGAAAGTGATTTAGTTTGCTCTTCAGCTTTTCTCTTATTTCCTTTCGTTACTGCTAGCTAATAGAGACATTCCACTTAGATAGATGGACGGAACTACAAAAAGACATTGTGTTTGATATGTACATAACCACCAAATTAAAGGAAATTTACTTATTAAACCATCTGTGCATTATTGTCTTTTTTATTGTCTTTTGTATTTGACAGATGAAGCTGCAGACAGTGGTAACGGCTGTATTGTTATAGTGTAAAGCTCAGGACACACCAAATTGATGGGATCCCATCGGGCAGTTTTTGTACATCAGTTAACCCTGTCGCCTTTAAGCCGATTCAGTGCATTGAATCATATGGGATTCAGATCATTCTGATGAGTTTGCTTCCTATAGTATTTCCTATACTATATTTCTATAGTAATGTGAGTTTGGTGTGTCACGAGATCATGTGGTTGTCATTAATATTTCAGGTTAGCTGTGACAGACACAAGAGCTCTAATGAGTTTAAGCTCATGAGTAATTTTATTTTGCACATAATGATGTGTTAACATCTATCAAGTGTTTTATTAAAAGGATCTTTTAACACTTACTCAACACAAGTAAATGAGAGGCATGCCAATGATCATTATATGCCTTAACTATGGTAGTCAACTTGCAAAGTATATCTGAAAAGTTCATGAAAGTTAAAGAACAAAATACATTTTTACTTTGGCGATAGGTCTTTATTTGCTGACTTTATAATGCTCATGCAGTGGTTTTCAAGCTGATGGCCACAAAATTGTGCCAGTGGAAGCAAAGTTTGACATAGAAATAGTAACAGTTCGTGCTCTGATGGTTAGAGAATTGGACTTCTAAGAAGGTTGTGGGTTTGCATCCCACTGCCTGTCGCTTTGGATAAATGTATAGGCCATTTACTGTAGACATGCTTTTAACATTATACACTTTGTGATGTTACCTGAGAATTAACATCCAATATATGTTTTATAATAGTTGTTCAGAGTTTAATGACTCAAACTCAACAACAGATAAAAAATAATCAGGATGATCGGTATAATTTGTAAAACATTAGTTATCTAAGAAAAATTCATGTTTTTTTATCATTACTCTAATCAACCAACGCCCGTTTTATTTTAGAATACATTTTTTAAAAATTCTGTCCAGTCGGGATTTAGTCCAGGTTTTACCGCCTCCATAACTCTGTACCGGATTCAGTCCAGTTATTAGGGCCTCCGTGTTTCTGTAGATGAATCCAGTCCAGGTTTTACCGCCTCTGTACGCGCTCTAGCGGTATCCAGTCCATGTTTTAGCTCCTCTGTAACTCTGTAGCAGAATCCAGTCCAGGTTTTAGCTCCTCTGTAACTCTGTAGCAGAATCCAGTCCAGGTTTTAGCTCCTCTGTAACTCTGTAGCAGAATCCAGTCCAGGTTTTAGCTCCTCAGTAACTCAGTAACAGAATCCAGTCCAGGTTTTAGCTCCTCTGTAACTCAGTAAGAGAATCCAGTCCAGGTTTTATCTCCTCAGTAACTCAGTAACAGAATCCAATCCAGGTATTAGCTCCTCAGAAACTCAGTAACAGAATCCAGTCCAGGTTTTATCTCCTCTGTAACTCAGTAAGAGAATCCAGTCCAGGTTTTAGCTCCTCAGTAACTCAGTAACAGAATCCAGTCCAGGTTTTATCTCCTCTGTAACTCAGTAACAGAATCCAGTCCAGGTTTTAGCTCCTCTGTAACTCAGTAACAGAATCCAGTCCAGGTTTTAGCTCCTCTGTAACTCATTAACAGAATCCAGTCCAGGTTTTATCTCCTCAGTAACTCACTAACAGAATCCAGTCCAGGTTTTATCTCCTCAGTATCTCAGTAACAGAATCCAGTCCAGGCTTTAGCTCCTCTATAACTCAGTAGCAGAATCCAGTCCAGGTTTTAGCTCTGTAACTCAGTCACAGAATCCAGTCCAGGTTTTAGCTCCTCTGTAACTCAGTAACAGAATCCAGTCCAGGTTTTAGCTCCTCTGTAACTAAGTAACAGAATCCAGTCCAGGTTTTAGCTCCTCTGTAACTCACTAACAGAATCCAGTCCAGGTTTTATCTCTTCTGTAACTCAGTAACAGAATCTTGTCCAGGTTTTAGCTCCTCTGTAACTCAGTAACAGAATCCAGTCCAGGTTTTAGCTCCTCTGTATCTCAGTAACAGAATCCAGTCCAGGTTTTATCTCCTCTATAACTCAGTAACAGAATTCAGTCCAGGTTTTATCTCCTCTGTATCTCAGTAACAGAATCCAGTCCAGGTTTCATCTCCTCTGTAACTCAGTAACAGAATCCAGTCCAGGTTTTAGCTCCTCTGTAACTCAGTAACAGAATCCAGTCCAGGTTTTAGCTCCTCTGTAACTCAGTCAAAGAATCCAGTCCAGGTTTTATCTCCTTTGTAACTCAGTATCAGAATCCAGTCCAGGTTTTATCTCCTCTGTAACTCTGAATCAGTCCAGGTTTTATCTCCTCTGTAACTCTGAATCAGTCCAGGTTTTAGCTCCTCTGTAACTCAGTATCAGTCCAGGTTTTATCTCCTCTGTAACTCACTAACAGAATCCAGTCCAGGTTTTATCTCCTCAGTTATTCAGTAACAGAATCCAGTCCAGGTTTTAGCTCCTCAGTAACTCTGTAACAGAATCCAGTCCAGGTTTTATCTCCTCAGTTACTCAGTAACAGAATCCAGTCCAGGTTTTAGCTCCTCTGTAACTCAGTAACAGAATCCAGTCCAGGTTTTATCTCCTCTGTAACTCAGTAACAGAATCCAGTCCAGGTTTGATCTCCTCTGTAACTCAGTAACAGAATCCAGTCCAGGTTTTATCTCCTCTGTAACTCAGTAACAGAATCCAGTCCAGGTTTTATCTCCTCTGTAACTCACTAACAGAATCCAGTCCAGGTTTTATCTCCTCTGTAACTCAGTAACAGAATCCAGTCCAGGTTTTATCTCCTCTGTAACTCAGTAACAGAATCCAGTCCAGGTTTTATCTCCTCTGTAACTCACTAACAGAATCCAGTCCAGGTTTTATCTCCTCAGTAACTCAGTAACAGAATCCAGTCCAGGTTTTATCTCCTCTGTAACTCACTAACAGAATCCAGTCCAGGTTTTATCTCCTCTGTAACTCAGTAACAGAATCCAGTCCAGGTTTTATCTCCTCTGTAACTCACTAACAGAATCCAGTCCAGGTTTTAGCTCCTCTGTAACTCAGTAACAGAATCCAGTCCAGGTTTTATCTCCTCTGTAACTCAGTAACAGAATCCAGTCCAGGTTTTATCTCCTCTGTAACTCAGTTACAGAATCCAGTCCAGGTTTTATCTCCTCTGTAACTCAGTAACAGAATCCAGTCCAGGTTTTAGCTCCTCTGTAACTCAGTAACAGAATCCAGTCCAGGTTTTAGCTCCTCTGTAACTCAGTATCAGAATCCAGTCCAGGTTTTATCTCCTCAGTAACTCAGTAACAGAATCCAGTCCAGGTTTTAGCTCCTCTGTAACTCACTAACAGAATCCAGTCCAGGTTTGATCTCCTCTGTAACTCACTAACAGAATCCAGTCCAGGTTTTATCTCCTCTGTAACTCAGTAACAGAATCCAGTCCAGGTTTTATCTCCTCTGTAACTCAGTAACAGAATCCAGTCCAGGTTTTATCTCCTCTGTAACTCAGTTACAGAATCCAGTCCAGGTTTTATCTCCTCTGTAACTCAGTAACAGAATCCAGTCCAGGTTTTATCTCCTCTGTAACTCAGTAACAGAATCCAGTCCAGGTTTTAGCTCCTCAGTAACTCAGTAACAGAATCCAGTCCAGGTTTTATCTCCTCAGTAACTCAGTAACAGAATCCAGTCCAGGTTTTATCTCCTCTGTAACTCACTAACAGAATCCAGTCCAGGTTTTATCTCCTCTGTAACTCAGTAACAGAATCCAGTCCAGGTTTTATCTCCTCTGTAACTCACTAACAGAATCCAGTCCAGGTTTTAGCTCCTCTGTAACTCAGTAACAGAATCCAGTCCAGGTTTTATCTCCTCAGTATCTCAGTAACAGAATCCAGTCCAGGTTTTATCTCCTCTGTAACTCACTAACAGAATCCAGTCCAGGTTTTATCTCCTCAGTAACTCAGTAACAGAATCCAGTCCAGGTTTTATCTCCTCTGTAACTCAGTAACAGAATCCAGTCCAGGTTTTATCTCCTCTGTAACTCAGTAACAGAATCCAGTCCAGGTTTTATCTCCTGTGTAACTCAGTAACAGAATCCAGTCCAGCTTTATCTCCTCAGTAACAGAATCCAGTCCAGGTTTGATCTCCTCTGTAACTCAGTAACAGAATCCAGTCCAGGTTTGATCTCCTCTGTAACTCAGTAACAGAATCCAGTCCAGGTTTGATCTCCTCTGTAACTCAGTAACAGAATCCAGTCCAGGTTTTATCTCCTCTGTAACTCAGTATCAGAATCCAGTCCAGGTTTTAGCTCCTCTGTAACTCAGTAACAGAATCCAGTCCAGGTTTTATCTCCTCAGTAGTTCAGTAACAGAATCCAGTCCAGGTTTTATCTCCTCAGTAGTTCAGTAACAGAATCCAGTCCAGGTTTTATCTCCTCAGTAACTCAGTAACAGAATCCAGTTCAGGTTTTATCTCCTCTGTAACTCAGTAACAGAATCCAGTTCAGGTTTTATCTCCTCTGTAACTCAGTTACAGAATCCAGTTCAGGTTTTATCTCCTCTGTAACTCAGTAACAGAATCCAGTCCAGGTTTTATCTCCTCTGTAACTCAGTAACAGAATCCAGTCCAGGTTTTATCTCCTCTGTAACTCAGTAACAGAATCCAGTCCAGGTTTTAGCTCCTCAGTAACTCAGTAACAGAATCCAGTCCAGGTTTTATCTCCTCTGTAACTCAGTAACAGAATCCAGTCCAGGTTTTATCTCCTCTGTAACTCAGTAACAGAATCCAGTCCAGATTTTATCTCCTCAGTAACTCAGTAACAGAATCCAGTCCAGGTTTTATCTCCTCTGTAACTCACTAACAGAATCCAGTCCAGGTTTTAGCTCCTCTGTAACAGAATCCAGTCCAGGTTTTATCTCCTCTGTAACTCAGTAACAGAATCCAGTCCAGGTTTTAGCTCCTCTGTAACTCAGTAACAGAATCCAGTCCAGGTTTTATCTCCTCTGTAACTCAGTAACAGAATCCAGTCCAGGTTTTATCTCCTCTGTAACTCAGTAACAGAATCCAGTCCAGGTTTTATCTCCTCAGTAACTCAGTAACAGAATCCAGTCCAGGTTGTATCTCCTCTGTAACTCAGTAACAGAATCCAGTCCAGGTTTTATCTCCTCTATAACTCAGTAACAGAATCCAGTCCAGGTTTGATCTCCTCTGTAACTCAGTAACAGAATCCAGTCCAGGTTTGATCTCCTCTGTAACTCAGTAACAGAATCCAGTCCAGGTTTTATCTCCTCTGTAACTCAGTAACAGAATCCAGTCCAGGTTTTATCTCCTCAGTAACTCAGTAACAGAATCCAGTCCAGGTTGTATCTCCTCTGTAACTCAGTAACAGAATCCAGTCCAGGTTTTATCTCCTCTATAACTCAGTAACAGAATCCAGTCCAGGTTTGATCTCCTCTGTAACTCAGTAACAGAATCCAGTCCAGGTTTGATCTCCTCTGTAACTCAGTAACAGAATCCAGTCCAGGTTTTATCTCCTCTGTAACTCAGTAACAGAATCCAGTCCAGGTTTTATCTCCTCTGTAACTCACTAACAGAATCCAGTCCAGGTTTTATCTCCTCAGTAACTCAGTAACAGAATCCAGTCCAGGTTTTATCTCCTCTGTAACTCAGTAACAGAATCCAGTCCAGGTTTTATCTCCTCTGTAACTCAGTAACAGAATCCAGTCCAGGTTTTATCTCCTCAGTAACTCAGTAACAGAATCCAGTCCAGGTTTTAGCTCCTCTGTAACTCAGTAACAGAATCCAGTCCAGGTTTTATCTCCTCTGTAACTCAGTAACAGAATCCAGTCCAGGTTTTATCTCCTCTGTAACTCAGTAACAGAATCCAGTCCAGGTTTTAGCTCCTCTGTAACTCAGTAACAGAATCCAGTCCAGGTTTTAGCTCCTCTGTAACTCAGTAACAGAATCCAGTCCAGGTTTGATCTCCTCTGTAACTCAGTAACAGAATCCAGTCCAGGTTTTATCTCCTCAGTAACTCAGTAACAGAATCCAGTCCAGGTTGTATCTCCTCTGTAACTCAGTAACAGAATCCAGTCCAGGTTTTATCTCCTCTATAACTCAGTAACAGAATCCAGTCCAGGTTTGATCTCCTCTGTAACTCAGTAACAGAATCCAGTCCAGGTTTGATCTCCTCTGTAACTCAGTAACAGAATCCAGTCCAGGTTTTATCTCCTCTGTAACTCAGTAACAGAATCCAGTCCAGGTTTTATCTCCTCTGTAACTCACTAACAGAATCCAGTCCAGGTTTTATCTCCTCTGTAACTCAGTAACAGAATCCAGTCCAGGTTTTATCTCCTCTGTAACTCAGTAACAGAATCCAGTCCAGGTTTTATCTCCTCTGTAACTCAGTAACAGAATCCAGTCCAGGTTTTATCTCCTCTGTAACTCACTAACAGAATCCAGTCCAGGTTTTATCTCCTCTGTAACTCAGAAACAGAATCCAGTCCAGGTTTTATCTCCTCTGTAACTCAGTAAGAGAATCCAGTCCAGGTTTTAGCTCCTCTGTAACTCAGTAACAGAATCCAGTCCAGGTTTTATCTCCTCTGTAACTCAGTAACAGAATCCAGTCCAGGTTTTATCTCCTCTGTAACTCAGTAACAGAATCCAGTCCAGGTTTTCTCTCCTCTCTCAGTCCAGTCATCCTTACTGCAGGGAGGAGCGTCACGCGCAGCATCCGTCTCAAATCCAGTCGTTCTCTTCACTTCTCTCAGTAAACCGGAAACGCTGCCGAGCTTCACATCTTTAACTTTAATAATCAGTGCCGACTGACAACAGAACCGGATATGACGCTTTTACCCGCATCTCTTCTTCTCCTCATCGGCTCTCTGCGCCAACACAAGATCCGTTAATCCGTGCTAACCTCCGGTATGTACCGAACCTGCACACATTCAACTATTATGGGCTGTTTTACTCACACAGCTCATTTACATATGGACCTGAAATGCCATTCGATTTTGGAAAGATGATTATAAAGGCAGATAGTTGGAAAAATGTCCTCGGACGTGTAGGACCTCGCGTTATGACATAAAACACTGTGAGAATATAATAATAAACAGTAAAAACAATTGTTTATATTATAGTGTTAAAACATCAACATTTGATCATGTTTCTCTCTTAAAAATGTAAACAAATCTGAGTTACGCACGTGACGAAAAATGGACACCATGGCAACAAACTTCTTAAAATTGATGTGAATTAAATCTAAAAAAACAGAATAAAAAATAATTAACAAATAGCAATTAGATTCTTATTTAACACATAATAATTGATATATTTTTTAATGTTATGTATCTGTAATTGAGTAAAATTAAGAGTTATGGATGTGACACCAGTTTTAATTTATGTGAATTAAATCTAAAAAAACAGAATAAAAAAAAATTAACAAATAGCAATTAGATTCTTATTTAACACATAATAATTGATATATTTTTTAATGTTATGTGTCTGTTTGAGAGTAAAATTAAGAGTTATGGATGTGACACCAGTTTTAATTTATGTGAATTAAAATAAAAAAACAGAATAAAAAATATCCAACAAATAGCAATTAAATTCTTATTTAACACATAATAATTGATATATTTTTTAATGTTATGTGTCTGTTTTTGAGTAAAATTAAGAGTTATGGATGTGACACCAGTTTTACTTTATGTGAATTAAAATAAAAAAACAGAATAAAAAAAAACCAAGGGATAATTCTTTATAGAACATAAAATAATCGCTGTATTTTAATATTCATGTGTCCGATTATACGTCAAATCTAACGTTATGGATGTTACGTTACCTACCCTACTTGACTATTAAAAAGCAATCATTAAAAATAAACTTAATGCTATAAAATACAGCCAATGGTTGACATCTGCGCTATAAGTTTACTTTAAACGTTTAACGTTCATGGTAAGGTTGACATGTCCACGGAACCGCCCGTCTATCTGCTCATGTTGTCCAGAACCCGATGAGATTCTTCCAGCCCAAGGTCAGACACGGCAAACATTCACATGTTTCGCTATACCATAATAAAACACCCTGAGTTAGTGATGTCATCGGGTTATGCATTTCCTCATGTTTTATTGTTATATACTTTACATCATTTAACCTACAAAATACGTTTAAAGCTGTGAGGCCTTTCTCTCGGTTACCTGAAACCCAATGAGGAGGTCGCTGTTCAGAGAGGACCAGCGCCGAAATGATCCGAAAGACTTGAACATGAGATGATAACAGAACATTTGGTGGTTGGGTTTAATTCTTTGTCGTCATCATAATTGACAGCATTGATACGTGTATGAGTTATTGATTAAGTCTCTGGATGAATGAATTGATTTGGCAGATAGGTGATGATAAAGACCCTTCTCTTTAACAACATTTAATGGACGTACAGCTTCATTCGGTCAATTACAGACGCTTTTAATAATGCAAGAGTCTGAAACAGGAATGTTATCGCCACAGACACGCAAACAATCTTTACACGGACAGAAACATCCTTTAATAGTTACAGTGGAAATATCGATGCTTGTGTCATTTGTGTGTTATTGCACAATAAGGCTTTGGGATAAGATGTGTTATGAAAAACGGATAACAAATCTTGTAAAACAACTGAAGATAGTTGTGAACATTATTATATTATTATAGTCAAAACAAACACATGATAACATTGTTTCTTTTGTACCGGCAAGCCGTTTTAATGGATTTTAGTGGTCCGTCAATCATATTTTAAATGGCTTTGCCGCCGATATTGTTCCTGTGTATCTTAATGGTTTTAGTTGTGATCAATGTGCACTTGTCTCCCATGTTTTATACATATTATTATCGTTCTTGGTGTGGAGAACCCGAGAGGAAAAACCCCATGTCGAGAATGCACTTAACGTTTTATTTTGGCGAACTTACTTTCTCCTTAATTTACTAAATGTTTATTTTCATTTTTTAGTACTTCTTTATTTTATCTTAAGTCCATCTAAGTGTGACAACAAGGCACCATGACAACAAAGTAAAATATGCTTCCAACACACTATCTCTGTATTTTATGTGTTGTATTTGAACACACTATAATGTCACAGATGGGTTCAAGGGTTCTTCAAGGGAAATGCATTTTTTAAATACAGAGAATATTATAGTTCATGTTATTGTTGTCTCAAAATAGCTCAGCTGAGTACACTTGGATGATCTTGAAATGATCTAAAAAAGAACTAAAGATTATTTTTTTTATATATGAAGTATGAAGTGTGTTTAATAGAGCACTTTAAGTACAGTACGGATGTTTACTTTGTGTCACCTGTGAAACCCTTAGACCAGTGCTTCCCAAACTGTGGGCCTTGACTCCTTTGGTGGGCCGTAGCCGTGTGGTCAACGGTCCGTGTCTTGTCTTAAGGCAAATAGTTTTATTACTATTGAAATATTCTATATAAAAATTTGGGGTGGGGTACAAATCGATTTTATTGATTAGCTCGAAAGTGTAATTTACCTCCACTTGTTTGAATGAAAACCATTTTTTCTGTTTAACGTCCTTCGTCGTTTCCCTCTGAGCTTCCATAGTCCCGAATGGGCTCAGCTCTCCCTCCGTATGGTAACCATGGCAGCAAGCAGGGAAGAACTTGTGCACGAATGGTCCAGAGTCATCTGTAATTTGGAAGTGTTTCAGTTGTGCAGCGTCAGATATGAGACAGATGTTGAAATCGTGAAATTCGGACAAACCGGAGTGCGGTTCCCATACAACAACATAACTTGCTGGTTAACCTCCATAGTACGATATATCGTTTGAGAAACTAACTAGTGAGATATGGTATCTGTCCTTTAAACCACGGTAGTTTAACAAAATAGTGTATGACGTCACATAATCAAGTCAGATTGCTGTAAGCAATGTACATTGCATCTTAAATCTGTTTTTGTATTGTAATTTTGATCTTTGTTTAATGTATTTCATGATATTTTACTCATTTGTAAGTTAACTTATACGTCACTCTACCCAGGGATTCCTCGGGAGCACGTAGGGTCAAATGCATGCTCACTTAAAAGGACACGACGCTTTACTTTCTTGACTAAGATATGTAAAATTAAGCTTATATAAATTCATTTTGATTGATATTGGATCTACTGCATGTAGCTTGCTTAGCCTGCTCAGAATAATAATGAATGTAAGTTTTAATATCATGACAATCTAATATTATGAAATGAACATCTCAATATAAGAAACAATGCTTCTAACCACAGCTCTACACCTGTAGTTCCAGCCGTGCACCTTTACGATGCTTTTTGTGCACGCTTGTTGGAAGGATGTTTCGGGAAACACTTGAATTGTCGAACTATGCTAAAACGACGCAACTTGGACCATAGCTGGTAAACAATGCTTTTGGGAAACGCTCCCCTGGTTGATAATTTGTGCAAAGAGAATCTCCTTCTTTTAATACATCTAATATACAAATATATATATTTAATATTAATCCAGTGGGGGGCTATGGAGCTTTTGCTGAAGTTTGGGAAGCACTGCTTAAGACAATGATTTGTTGAGCGACATAAGTTTTCCTGATTTATGCCTTGACTCAGGAAAATGAATAAAAAAGTCAATGGTCACTGAAAAACTTGTTTCGCGTTGCCATTTTGTTTAAGCATAACTCAATGAATTGCAATTAAGATTTTTATAAAAAGAAACAAGTCTACTTATTTCAGATAGCCACCCTTTCTTAAAACAAATTTGGGTTGAGTGACCAGCTGGTTCTTCATGCCCTGTGTAGTTAGGCTACCCTATTAAAACACATACATCTGACAGACGATTATCTGTCAATGACACCTCTAGAAGATGTCTGTAGTATGTTCATGGTTAATCATGAATGTAAAACTGCTCTTTCTAAAACATCTTACCGACTTATCTGTGCTATCCGGGCAATTTCAGGCATTACAGTACTTATGTTCTTATTTCCAAAAACAAGTGGATGGAAGGCACAGGCAGAAAGTGCAGCCATCTTGAGATGCATTTGCTTGTAATTTAATAAAGTGTCTTAAAACAAAGTTTATGGTGGAGAACTTATGTACAGTGCGAGATGGAAACGTCTACTGTGTAATGATGTTTTCAGAGAGCTCTCCTCACTCGTGATATCATCATCACAAACATATGTAAATGTAAGAGCATAACTTCGGTCTACCCTGTTCCTCGGTAGACTTTCACTTAAAGAACAGAAGTGTTCATGTTTCTTCCAGAATACGTTTCTAAATCCACTGTGTGTTTTCACACATTCTTGTCTGTTGGTTGGGATCTTACACAGGGTATTATCCTGCCTTATAATAGGGCTGGACTGATCTTGGTTCAGCAGGTTGAGTAGGGTATCCATCTGTTCAGTGTCTGCTCTTGTATTCAATTCAGTCTTTACAGTTAAGGATCAGAGCAGTGAATGAGGGAATCTTTGATTGTGAAATAAAGTTCTTTAGGGATGTTTATGGTCAATTTTTTATGATCAGTATTTAGTCTTTTTCCAGCACCGGCAACAATATTATCCAAAGCTTTTGGGCTGAAACTTTTTTATGTGAATTTAGTTTCCCTTTTTGCATATTATTTAGTATAGTACCTTTCAGATTTGTAGCTATTGGTTCTAATTGACCCAGTTATTAAAGCGTAAAGTTAAAAATAACAATTCATGAAACAACACAAAAACTGCGTGAAGTCGGAAAGCTCTTGAACATCAGCAAAATCTCAATTTGTGTTCTGAAGGTGAACAAAGATCTTTTGTTTGGGAGAGTCTTTGAATAATGTGATGGATTACTCAAGAACTTGATGATGAGGAAGATACATTTTCATTATAACTCTAAACTAACCCTTAATGTTCATCACAGATCATTTATTGTCAGCATTAAAAAGTTGAACCAAGTCACCTGAACCAGTTTTTTTAATAAAAATAACATTTATATATACTGGAAGTATAAATCTGTTCAAAATTATTTAGAAAACAAATGTGTTGAAAAATATGTGGCAGCATATATTGCAAAAGTGCATTAAAATGTATGGTTAGAGACATATATAAAGTAAATTTAGGTCCAATAACTTATTTTTATGTAATATTGTAAAATATAACACTTCATAAATACAGCAAAACTCAGAGTGACCGCTGTGCATAGAGTGAAGAGCGTCACCACATGTAAATGGTGTTTAAGATCCACTTATCTTCTGTGGTTAGCTCAGACAGCATCATTTTAGAAAACAGTGCAACATTGGGGGTCTTAGGGTGCCACATTTCCAAAATAAACAGTCAACGCAACAACCCAACCACAGGCAATTGGTTTATGGATGTGTCAGGGAGTGTGTACCAAATGTTATTTTTGTGCCATTTAATGGCACGTCTATGTATATTGCTGGCGACACTTGGCCACAAAGTGATGCTATGACATATATATCAAGCTAGAGGGGACAACTTGAGTGACATAAACTGTGGGTGACTTGTTACTTAACTTAATGCAAATACCATTGGGAGGCAGTCATGGCCTAGTGATCACATGGTCGCCTGTTCGATTCCCAGGGCTGATAGTTAACGACTGACGTGCCCACATTCGGGTACGATAGCTGCCCACCGCTCCGGGTGTTTGTTCACGACTTGCAGTGCGTATGTTCACTACTCACTAGGGGTTAAATGTAGAGGATGTATTTCGGGTATGGGTTCACCATATCTGACAAATCGGTCACTTTCGCTTTAGAAGATAAGCAGTTGGAGCTCACATCATTCGGATTCGGTCAATTACAGCTGAGTTTGCTTATAACCGGTACTAGAGCAACCAATTCTAGGAATGCCTAATGAATGTACTTGTAGCAAGACACCAGCAACCCCTAGCAACAGAAAGTTAACGACATAAACAGGGCCAATGGGAGACACAATACAAAGTTGGCCAGCAAATTGTGGCTGGTGTTACAAAGATTTTCCTTTTATTTTAATCAAATATTGTCTTTTTGCGACATATTTACATTTACATTTTACATTTAGGCATTTAGCAGACGCTTTTATCCAAAGCGACTTACAATAGTCGAGGAGACCATGAAGCGGTAAATAGCCGATACAACAATAGGTGAACAAGTGCTACAACAATGCTACCAAGTTACACAGAGCGAGATAAAAACCTGAAAGAAGAAAAAGTTTTTTATTTTTATTTATTTTTATTTATTTTTATTTATTTATTTATTTTTATTTATTTATTTTTTATTCTAAAGAGATTGTTCAAATCAATTTGGATGTCACCTTTTTTACCCCTTCCAAATTTGCAGGTCTGCTTGTTTCCAGCTGGTAATCCATTCCCTGGTAATCAGTTATACAAATCAGACAAACAATTTGCAAAATGAGATTTGATAGGTGACTTGATAAAGAGCACAATTGTTTAATTGTCACCAGATGCAGACACAGTGGGAGACTGGAAACCCTGGTGCAATCCCCAGGACGTGAGAATTCTGTATAAACACTTTGAATCAAACCATCAAGAACTTTTTTAACATTTACCTACTCACAAGTATGTGCAGTATCACTGCAGAGCAAACAGGGACCACATCAGACCAAATTCAGGGGTCTTAACTTCAGGGCTCATAGGTGCAAGCATTTAACTTAAATGTACTGCGTCAGCGATGATCGTCGATTTCTGCGTCTTACTCTTATGAGGACCTGAACACAGACTAGAGAGTTTACTTTAAGCGTTTCATTAAAGCTATCATCAACAAAAATACTGAAAGATAATTGTGAAGACCTGTCAAAGATTGACAGGCCTAAAAATACAGTACTTCATCCTTTACTTGAGCAAACTGTAGTGAATATACTGATAAAAGTAATAATAAATGAGTATACAAATATACTATTTTCCTTCGAGGAAAGAGATTTGAACAAATTTAAATAAGAATTTCAAATACCTGAAAAATTCTTTCTTATATTTGATATTTCTTTTATGTGATAACAATATGATATGAAGGCAGATACAAAAAATCTGTTTTCAGACAAAATGGTATAGTGGACAACATAGGTCTTACCTACTGTATTTCCTGTTTGACAGGAAACTGCAAAAGGCTGAGACATCATATACCAGCACTGGAAGCTGGAAGCTCTCTCTAATAACTACACCTGGGTTGACCTCTTTGAAACATCTGAGCGTTGCAGATGGCACAACATTGTTGGGCCTCATAAGCTACAGTGACTAATCTAATAGAGACAGGAGGTTGAACAGCCGGTAAAAACAGAACATTGTCCAATTTATTAGAAGACGCTAATGAAGGTAACGAGAGACTGCAGAAGACCGTTAACATCACACACCAAGCCGTCAACAGCTGGAAGAAATGTTGTAGACTTTGTGTCAATCCAAAAGTACTTTAATTCCTTAAAGGGATATATTTCTGCTAGTGGGAATCTAATTTACAAAGTTATGTTTTGTACAATTTATAGGTGCAACGATCAGTTGACATTATAAATAACATTGACTATAAAAAAATGGATTTAAACCCTTAAAAGTTTTGCAGGAAGGGAGAAGGAGGTAACCATCTCTTTCTTGATCAAATTCATGTTTTTATAAAAGCTGAAGTAAATGCTGCATATGTATCTGCATGACAGGATCAAACGTCCCTACTGACTAAACAATAGAATACTGTCTAAACACAGAAAGACACATAGAAAAGGCAATGGATGATAGGCCTGGACGATGTGGCAAAAATTTATATCACGATATACTTCTTAAATTAGGTCGATACGATACAATTCCGTAATCGATAACGATAATATTAAAAGGCCTCTGGAAAAAACTGCAGAGGAAACAAACAATGGATTTCTGTACCTACAAACGACTGCAAACTGAATTTGCAAAGTCTATAATATCTCCAGGCTCTTCCTTTTAAAATTATATTTATATATATTTTATAAAAACAGTATGAAAATAAGGTTCACATTTTATTTGTTTCGGCCTTTACAAAAAAGAAATTTTAAATAAACTCTCAAATAAATAAAACTCTCTGAAATAATATATTTTAATTTAAATTAGAATAGGCTGATTATTCATATCAATTAAAACAAACTGCTTTAGAAAAATAAATAAAATAATGAGTGAGGAAAAACAAAAACACATTAATCTGATGGATTGGGGACAGGTTGGTTTAAACGTGAATGATGTCTCATCTTCTGACTCTCAGTATGTTCTATAAGGTGGAACCGCTTTAAATGATGGGATAGATTTCATGTGTTCACGCTGCTAGTCGTCACCTCTCTCCGGCACATTCTGCAGAGCACCGAAACCTGAAGTTTATCCGAACTTAAACCCGAACTTAAAAGCCGAACCGCTTCCACACCACAGAATTAGTCTTTCATCTCGTCTGCCTTCTTACTTGTGGAAGCTTGTTCATCCACATCTGTATTGCGGTCATTTTCTCACCAAACTTCCTGTGATGGAGCTTAACCAACTACTGCTGTGTGCCTGTAGCGTGTCTGTGATGTAACGTCATCATGCAATTCTGTTCCGCTCTTCCTGACGGCTGGGCACTGAACGTCATTCAGTGACAAATGCTCATGTATAACATCATATATATATATATTTGAAAATGTATATCCAAATATCGGAAATTGGTTTGAAAATAGTATCACCGTTATGGAAAAAAATTCAATCGCGATATATATTAATATCGAATTATTGTCCAGCCCTAATGGATTATGATAAAATGTTTTACTAATAGAAACTATAATGTTCTTATGTCCAATGGTATGTGATGGATTGATGGGAGAACCTACCCGATACACAATACAAAAAAGGTTTTGTAGCCGTTTTAATTTAAATGGAAAATAATTGTATTTTAATGGATACAATGATCATTTCTTTCTTTCTTTAGTTTTTTTTTGTGCTTGGGTAGCCATAAATAAAACATGTAATTGATCAGTATTTCGAGTCATAAGTTTGTAAAAGACTTCTTGTTTTTTGTATGTACTGTAAGATCCTACTTCCCATATCCAAATAACTTTTCTAGAATTTCACTTAAATATATGTTAAATAGATATTTAGTAAAATAGGTTATGCTCAAAATTGTTATTAATTGCAAAGCTGAATAATCAAAGCCTATTGATGAATTGGTGGAAATAATCAATGATAAGTCAAATAATCGATAAAGGAATTTATTATCAAAATAATTGTTTGTTGCAGCTCTAGTACAGTTGGTGGAAGCTTTGAGAAAACCAAACAGTGGCAGATTCACACTGATAAAAAAGGAACCGGTGTTTATTGACCCGAGCAGGTCTTTTTGCAGGCTCGAGTCTTTCTGAGTATAGCGCACGTCATCTCAGTACATATTGTCTGTAGGATGAGACTAAGGCAACAGCTTACATCCTGACATCACATATCTGTTTTCTAAGAAGCAATTCAGAGCTAATTAAACCAAAAACAGCAGGGCACAAGAACATGCTTTGGGTTTCCTTCTAAGCAGTGGCCCATTTCAACCATCCCACGTCTCAGCCAAAGAAGACAATCTGTCACACTTTGATAGGAAGACATTTATTGTTGACATTCAGCTTCTGAAAGAGTTTTCACAGTTTCATTTGCATTCACGCCAACAGTGTGCAGAACATTGTATTAACATCAATCTACACAACAGGCTTTTTGTTATTCAGCTACATAACATCAGATGGTTATGTGTGCTTTATATTTAGAGTAATGGCTACTGCAAACAGATTCGGTAGTACAGTTTCATCAGTTTTACTGATGAATACTATGTTTACTCTGCACGAGTCACGCACATGACTGATGGACCATAAACACTACATTTGTGTCCGAAACCACTCCCTATCCACTATGTAGTGCACTTATATCAGGTGTCAGACATTTTGTAGTGCTGTTTGAATTCCGAGTTAATGACCTCGTTAGCTACATTCGTTCATTACTTTATACCCACAATATATTCTGATGTATACTCGCTGAAACTCTTATTTCCCACAATCCAATGAGAGGTGGCAATAGATACAGGAGACTGGCAATGTACAATTTAACGAATGTTAATATAACTGTATTAATAACAGTATTAGATTGATCGTTATCTATATTAGTTTTTATATAATGTTAACATAAGAGTTTAGATTTAGATTTTATGAACAAAGGATTGTGACAATTATTGTTTTCTCTTTTACCATGACAAGTGTTTTTTTCTTATTCTAAATAACAAAAATACAACAAATGTGACAGTGAACAGTGCAATTGATGGAGCAAAATAGTGCAATTTTACAGACAAAGTTGTCTTTGGACTCTGGCTAATTCTATTTACGTCGGATCCGAATTTGCACACTTGTTTTCGTTCACTCCTTTCTTATATATGCCACTCATCTGTCATATACTATATAGGGATGAGTGAACGAGTTAGTGGTTTCAGTCACAGCTTAGGTCTCATCACATATCTTTTGTATGGGCCGTTACACAGCTGTTTTACTCAAAATGCCGATAAGAAGTTACCAAAATGAACATGACATTTTGACAACGTTTACAACGTTTTCCTTATTGAGCTATTCATTTAAAGAATAATATTTGCAAAATGTTGCTTAGCAATCACATTTACTTTAATATATTAAACTGAGATTTAATGTAATTTTTAAGTGATATTAAATATCTTAAATTCTCTGCTAAAACTTATACATTTTCGGACGGGAAGTCCCATAATCAAAGTCTTTGTTACCACGGAAACTATGGCAGAAGAGCTCAGTCGTGGCCTTCCTTCTTTAAATTTAATTTTTACACTTGCAAATATAGCATGTATTTTTACACTGGTTGGTTTGATTTTATAACAAGTTCCGAATTCTGTACCTATTACAATTTTGAATTTTAATATCAAAACGCCCGTTTTACTCTGATTTTGTCATCCTGCCCATGCATGAAATGGACAAAAGTGGCAGGGATAGTAACTGTAAATGTATGACTGACGGATGCATTGTGTACCGGGCCGTTTGATGGTTGCTAGGGTTAAATCACAGTGACATTTACTGAATGGGATCTTGTACGGCTGTAAGTCAATGACACTGATCTTTGTACAGGATAAAGCTTGCGTGTTGCTTGCGCCATGACTCCAAACAGAACTGTTGAACAGCAGTGATGCACCATTCTTTATATGAATCTTATGAAGATGACCTGACCAATTAATGTCATAATTAATATTGTATTATGCTTCTTAATAGCAACCTGTTTTTGGGTACACAGAATTTACCACAGGATTGTCTGAATTGACGAGTAGCGATGGTCACGCTTACTCGCACACTTGTGATGTCATCAGATATTGTTTGTTTTTGGTCATGTTTTTTCATGTTTTAAACTATTTTAACGGAGACAAAATGATCTAAAGGCTGTCCACTATTAGGTTTTAAATGACGGCAACTTGTAATTACAAGTTGGGAAAGAGAAAAAAGACGCGGTTATGTTCCACCAGTTAAGAGTTCGAAGATACAAAATGACCAAATGCGACGCCAAATATACGGCATATAATATTATATCTTGGAGCCTACCCAAGTAATAGCATTGTATGGAAAAAAACAATTAAGACAGTATGGTTAACATTTTACAATAATGTGCTATTTTTAAACATTTGTAAATGAATTAGCTAACATTAGCTAACAATTAACAATTTAGTTGTTTAGCATTAATAAATTCTTCATTCACATCAGTACAGTTAATTTTTGTGAATTCATGGTGCATTAACTAAGGGACAAATTTCGGTTTTAAAAATGTTTAAGTAAATGCTGACATTTACATTACTACCATTAATAAATTAGATTCGTTTAATGCTAATTCATTTTATGCATTAAGTATTGGTAAACTAAAAGCACCTTATTGTAAAGTGTTACTGCAATAATTTGCACTGCAGATGAAGGAATCTAGCGCACCAGAACAGTATTTGTCTATTAAGACAAAGGTTTCTTAGTGATAGTTCACCCAAAAATTTACTTTATCAACATTATAAACTTTGTTAGAGATACAGAAGAGTTTTTTGAAGTTAAGTCCTGCATCATTAATATTTAACGTATGATGTGAGTCTGATGTGTCAATATAGACTGCTTGATAACTTAAGGTTACACGAAGTTGAACATTTGACTGCAGGTTGTAGTATATCTTGATTTAATTTCAATTAACTTCTGTCGAGTTCAGCAATTGTCTCTTTGACATAAATGATGGGTGAGAGCGGAGGTTGGTGATCTGCTGGTGCAGACAGACTGTTAGATGCGCTCAGACAGTAGGCCTATCAGATGGACCTGAATACTTGTGTCAGGTCCAGCAAACATCGATATCTTGTATGTGTGCCATTTAGACCGACCAAAACCTCTCTTATAAATAAATGCAGTGTTCAAGAGAGATCTGTGTTCAGTTACTGTGGTGTTATCTTTACAGCAGACGGTGTGTTGTGATCTCGTCTTCAGGTAACCCAATACATCTCAGTGACTGACTGATGCTATTAGGTTGACCATATCAAACATGAATATTTATTAAAGCTTTCATGCATAAAATAAACCACAGAGCTCAATGAATGGACTGCAGATAGCTCTGTTTTAAATTGAGTTTGATGTTTCGCCTCCTGTTTCCACTTTAATTTTTTCTTATTTTTCTTAAATAACTGTTCATTTCATAATCATTTCTAAGAAAGGTGATGGTTCTCATTCCCTGGGAACATTCATGCTGCTAAAATCTATAGATATGTTAAGTCACTTCAGATAAAATGCACAGTAGTGAAGTAAACAATAAAAAATAAAAATTAATTGATTATTAAAATAGCTGCAGTATCCCTTTAAATACATATTTAGGAAGATTGCAAATTCAAGCTTCCCCATTTTCTTTTCTCTGGCTTCTCCTTAGACATGTTCTTTGTGTTCGTCTAAATCAGTTGAAATTCTTTCCTATAGAGGATGATGATGATGTTAATCGGGAGTTAATGTAAAGATATATGTTTTCTGTGAATACATTCTCCATTAGCCAGCAATATTGTATGTTGGCACATATTGTTTTTATTTAACATACTTTTTAAAATATTCCCAAGAGCCGTTATCACTTTACACGCATCAAACAGCACAAAATCAAATCACAGATTTTCACTGAATCATTGCGACACCTCACAGATTTAATGCTATTGCAAACCAAGTAGATTTGTATTTTTTGTGATATTTAATTAAAATCATTCTTGACGTAAGAATCAGAAAGCGGAGGTCTTAGCACTTCAGCAGGGGATGTGAGCCGTCTTTCAGTCAACACTCAATGTGTTAGCTCAGCGCTGGAGGGGATCGGGAGAGCCCGTCAACTATACGTGTGTCTTATTAACTGTTTGTGTTTCCTTAGAGTGCTTACTAAGCATGTTTTTCCTGGGAAGAACCATACAGATGTATCCTGTTATCTCAGTTGTATTTGTGCCCACTCATGAAACCGTTTTCCTCAAACCGTCTCACTCGAGAGTCACAATGACCACGTGTGCTCCCGTGTGTGTGTTTCTTTGGTTCCGATTACACTGGACATGCTCCTTGTACCGCATGACTAATCAATACTGTTGCAGGAAGACTCACGAAGAGACCACAGCACATACAGTACACACACACTCGACAGGATGAGTCATCACGCATTACCCTTAAATACACTTACATTTATGCTGTTCGTCTCATACTGGATGTGTATCTTCAGCATTGAGAGTCGATATCCAAACTAAAACATTCATACCAAATGACTTCCTTGATATTGCAGAACATTCTTTCTCTAATGTAAACTTACACTTATCCATAAGAGGGACAAGATATTAATTTCCTTTGCGCCGAAGGATTTCTATTTGCGTCTATTCGTGTCTCTGCATTGACTTTAGGTAATAACACACTCAGTATGATTTTTCGTGAGTTTTATCAGCATGTTAAAAAATTAATTCCATTTTCGCATTGGTGACGAGCATTTTGAAAAGTGTTGTAACTGGAGGTGGGCTTGAAATAAAAACATGGGAACTAATATAGCCTAGAGTGCTGTATTCAAGCCCGTGCTCGACAGGGCCCGACAAATTTTGTCTCCTAGAGCTAAACTTCTGTATTGTTTGTATATAAAATGTATAAAACGTGAACTCTCTTAATATAATATAATAAAAGAGTATTGGTATTATATATGGGCTTTGCACATCCGCACATGATATCAATGTCACGTGAGAACAGACATAATCAAATCGCTCGTTCATTTTCATTTATTTTTATTTTGTTGTCACACAAAGCTACAAGTAATCGTGATCTGTGTATCAGTCGTTTTTCCTGACAGCTGTACCTAAAACTGGAATTTCATTACACTCACGCAACGATCATTAAAACTGCCTTCTACATCTAAGCAACAATCAAAAATACTTTAAACATTTTTCTAAATGAATGTGTTATGGAAATTATGGAACAACATATACTTAATATACATTTTGAATTACTGTTCTGTTTAGAGAGACTCGTTCTGCAGTTTTGGTAATCGAACCAAATTCTGTGTCTTAGCCACGTACAAAAAGTTCTTCAAACACCTTTTATTTCTTAATGTATATAATAAAAAACGAATTTCCCAATAAAGACCTTATTTAACTTTAATTGCAACAGTTTAAAAATACTTATTCATTGAAATATGGCCCCTTTAGAACAGCCACATACTACTGGTAAAAAAAAACTTTGTCAGCGAAAAACAGGCTTCTGTTGGGCCGGGCTAAGAATTCTTGTAGACTGTCAGCAAGGCAGTGCACCTAAGGTGAAGAACCAATATCTCCATTTCTTTTTCTTTCTTAAGAAGACAACTTTATCAACCTGCTTAAATACATCAGTGTGCAAGGTTGCTGTGCGTGTCGAATCGTACACATTTTATATATGATTAAACGCATATGGAAAATTTGTACGTAAGTGTGCAAAGATCTTTAACATGTAAATCATTTACTCTTCTCGCTCCATTCTCGCTCCAAGACATAAGACTTTTGCACAGTACTCTACATTGCCCAGAAATGTTCCTGTAGCTCAGTGGTACAAGTAAGGCGCTAGCGACTCCACAGTCATGTCTTTGATCCCAGGAATTACACATACTGTACACATAAGTGTGTAAATATCGAACCTTTAATGAACTGATTAGTCATTAAATTCTTTATGAATCAGAACCGCAGTCAATCCTTAAAGCCATCAACTGTCAGACAGTTGGAGGACTCTTGCTTAATGACACAGACATGATGAAGAAGATAATGAGTCGTGCCCAATGCTGATTGGACGATTCCTATGATCAATGACAATCCAATTTCCAACCCTTCATGTCATTCAACCCCCTGTGTTTTATTGCTGTGTTCGTATAACCTTCCTGACATTGGAGAGTAAAGGTCAGCTGCTCTGTTAACATCAGAAATGTCTACATTAGTTTAATTCTATTAATGAAGCATTTTTTTGAAAAGTAAGCTGCATTACAGTGTAGATGCAAACATCTGTCCTGATTTCTCTTTTTCTCTTGTTACAGGTAAAAGGCCACAAGGATGTGCGGGTCATGCCTCACTTAACAGGAACTACAGGAGTCTGGGAATAAAAAGGGAAGAGAGAATCGAAAGAGAGAAGGGAGAGACGCCATTATCATGTCTCGCCATCAAAGCCGAACCACCAGCCTGGAGGAGAGGGGTGCCACACCCATTCACAAGAGCTCCACCCCTTTACACAAAAGCTCCACCCCCACTCACAAGAGTGCATCCTCTTCCTCATCCTCACAGAGAGATAGTCGACAGGCAAGATACACTCCAAAACTGTTCTCATTTCATTTTTGTAGTAATCCTGATTTAAGACATGTGTAGCCCAGGGTTAAGATGCTTTTAACCCTTAATTTAGGCATTTTAACCCTTGTTAAGATGTTTTTATTGCTGGGGTTAAAATAAATTAAATTCTAAGTTAAGATGTTTATAAGGTGAGATATTTAGTCCTGGTTAAGGCAGTTTTAAATAGGCAGTTTTTTGTAAAGATATTTTAACCCTTAAGTTGAGATATATTAGTCTTGTTTAGGGCAGTTTTGTTCCTGTATTATTAGATTTGTAGCCCCTCTTAAAATATTTAAAACTCTGTGGGGAGACATTTTAGTCCTGGGTTAGGCATTTTTAATCCTGGGTTAATTCCTGGGGTTATTGAATGCTAGCTTAATATTTTTTTAAAGTGATTTATTGTAGACCTGGATGAGGCTCTTCAAATCCTGGGTTAAGACATTTGTAGCCCTAGGTTAAGATGTTTTAACCTTGGGGTGTGCAATGTTTCACGTTTTGACATTTTAAGATGAAGGATCAATTCATGAACAGAATCATCTGTAACAAATTAAATTAAGTGGTTATTCATATAATAATTGACATATGAACAGTGTAAAACATGAAATATTTACTCGGCCCCGGGCCATCAGCCAAACCAACAATCTCCAAGATGAATCACAACATTACATTTCAGTTTGATGTTTAATGTTAATTCGAATACATCCAGATATTAAGATGGCTGTTTAAATCGTTTACTGGAATTTTCATATCCACGGTATCAGCAGATATTCTATTTCGGATTGTGGGATGTAGAGATTTTGATTATTAGACTGGATTATTTTCAGTTTTAAGTAAGTATATCAAGGAAGGTTACTACTTATGAAACATCATTTTTCTCACAAAGCAGTATAATTCATAATAGTTACAGATTTGTTCTTTATCTGCACAAGTCGGAGGATATCAAAACGTGTTAGATATTGTGAGACTATTTTAAAACCCATACCGAGTCAATCCACACACAACACCGCTGTTAAACGTGCATCAGAGATCAGACTCTCTATATGTGCGTGGTCAGAAGGGCTGCAAGCAGTTACTATTGTGCGTTGCCAGATTTGAAATAAATCTTATACAATCTTATACAATAATAAATGCTTATTATTGAAAAAAGATTTAAAAATATGCTTTCATGCAATTTCCTGCTTTTTTTATCCTTATAAACCTAATTGCTTTACAAATCCACAATAAATTGGCTTACCCAAAAAAATAAAACGCGAAACATGGACCAAGTAAAAATAAAAATATACAATACAACATAAAAACATACACAGACGTAGACATGTAGTGGTTCTTAAACATTTTAGGTTGCCTTCAATTTATTCCTTAACAGAATTTTGTGAATTTATTTACTTTTAGGTTTAAAAATTCTGTTCAGATTTTAAAAGTTGTCTTATTTATTACAGGCGAGAGATTAAAAAGGTTATCATTGGACCTTCGATGCACACCATACCTGCATTTCTATGAGAAATCAAATCTGAAGAGCCTTTTAATGATGAGTTTTCTGTATTGAGCTGGTGACCCATCAGAGTTATCAATACTGATTGAAATATACTTCAGGATGAGAGCAGATATTGCTATGGTTACAGTGCGAGCAGTATGTTGTTTACAGTCACTTAAAGTGCACTCACAAACATGTTCTCTCAGGTCTGCATCACTGTGACTGTTTCTGCATATCTCTCTGATCTGTGCCAACACAAAGAGACCCAAGCTGTATTAAAGACCAGAATATATTACAGGCTTGAAGTTGGTCGCACATACACATACAGTGGAAAACACATAAATCCATCAAAATATCAATCCAAAGAGTAAGTTGAAAATGAAAACCTCCCAACACATACTAGCAACTGTAAAGCATACACACAGCACCACAGGAATATTATTTTTTAACCATCACATATCACTAGCAACTACCAGTATGTTCAATTATTCACCTCACTGCCTGTAAGTTGTTGGGATTTTATGTATGAATATTTTCCCTCACCATCTGTGTAATGATATTTTTGATGAGCTTTAATGAGCCTGTGAAATAAACTGTGATAAACACATCCTGACATCATCTGATTTCTCATCTGTAGGAGACGGATAGCTGGGAGATCATCGAGGGCCTGAAGATCGGACAGACTCACATTCAGCGGCCTGAGAAGCATGAAGGATTCATGCTAAAAAAAAGAAAGTGGCCTCTGAAGGGATGGCACAAGGTCAGACACTCTCTTTATCAATCCTTAAACCAAAACAGGGAATATCTGTTGAAACATAACATATCATGTAAAGCAGAAAGTTCGGATTTGCCGAAATCAATATTTCATTGTTAGTCTTTTGTGACTATTTATGTTTGTTTTTACAGAAGTTGTTAAACTGTATATGTTTCGGGATTCCAATTACTTACTTTTTTTAATTACTTTAATTTTAATCTAACTTAAAAATTAAATTAAGAATGAATATAAAAATTATTGATAGAGGAGCCCTTTCAGTTATTTATCATGTAATATTACTAAATAAAAATATCTAGAACATAATGAAACATGCCAAACCAGTTTGGTTCCAGCTCAAATATCGAATTATCTAGTATATCTAATATCTTTACACATTGTTGAATCTAAGTTTTAAAATTATTTATAATAAGTGAAGTTTCCTGTTTAGTGCAATAATATCACTCTCATTTTGGTTTGATAAAGTTTTGTGTTGAATTTAATACCCTGTCCCCATTACACATCTTTTTTACAACAATCAAAGGGTTTTATCACCACAATTGAGCAATCATGTGTTTATATATTTATTATGCTTATGTAAATTCTTTTATTCTATATACAGTACTATTTAAGTTTGGACACATGGCTGGGAAATTGTCCTTTTACCTGATACTGCAGTATAATATGTTCAAAGAATATTAGCAGATATCTTTATCAATAATTTTTTCTACCTAAAATCAGTATCGCTATCCCCCCTAAAAAACACCCATTGATCAGGCTCTTATTTCAAGTGACTTCATTCTGCTGTTTATACATCAATTAAAGTCAAATACATTTATTCATCAATTTATTCATTCATTAAAATACAATTTTTCTCTTTGTTTTCCAGCGGTTTTTTGTTTTAGATAACGGGATCCTGAAATACTCCAAGTCTCCAGTGGATGTGAGTTATTTTGCTTGTTAAATGGTACATGGAGAACATCCTATGAATGTGAATGATGCTGGTGGGATGTGTAGGTTGGTCAGATGGAGGAGGGTGAGCTCTGATTGGCTGCTGTGTCGTGACTCAGAGGAGAGGAAAAAGCACAATCATCTCTGAGCGCTGACGCAACAAAATTGTCCGGAACAGAGAGTGTGGGAGTTCTCCTACCCTTGAAGTAATAGTTCACTCAAAAATGACGTTTATATTGGCGTTTTATCACCCTCATGTCATGCCGAACCTTTTCTTCTGCATCACACATTAAAGTGATACTGAAAAATGTTAGTCACCAAAATGTTTGACTCAGAAAGAGTCATATACAGGTCTAATTACGCTTCATTGTCTCCTCGACTAATGTAAGTCGCTTTGGATAAAAGCGTCTGCTAAATGACTAAATGTAAATGTAAATGTAAATGTAAATAACTGCTCCTCCCCCTTTTAAAATGCAATCAGTCTACCTCACTGCCTTGAAAATGACGAAATTACAAAACTGCCATTTTATTAGAATAATTTTTTGAATGCTAATATATTCTAAATGTTTTAGACTATTGGTCACTGTTTTTTTGTTTGTTTTAAATATGCGTAAAATATATTAATTTTGTTTAATTTTTGTTTTGATTATGACTTTATCCCGTGATGTAAGCTGTAGTAGGGCTGTGAATTTATCAATTATTTGATGCATTATCATATCTGTTTTAGGCTTCTAACAATTTTGAAAACAAAATAATCGTAATTATAATTTTCTCCTTTATCTATTCTATACATTATCTTCACTATACAGCCCTAAACTATTGCTAATTTTATTATTTTGACAAGCAGAACGATGTCTTGGGATGTGATATGAGAACAAAACACGAGGGTTAAAGGAATATAATGTGTGTTTGCATTAGATTCAGAAGGCAAAGCTTCATGGCAGTATAGATGTGGGACTGTCTGTGATGTCCGTCAAGAAAAGAGCTCGCCGTATTGATCTGGACACAGAAGAGCACATCTATCATCTGAAGGTGTGTGTTTACTTCAACATTATGTGTAGACAATAAACATAAATGCAGATAATAATTGTTTTTTTTTAATCTCTGACTTTCAAGGTGAAATCTCCAGATGTTTTTGATGTCTGGGTGTGCAAACTCCGCCATCATCGGTTGTTCCGTCAGAACGAGATTGTCCGTTCTCCTCGTGACGCTACGCTGCGGACCTTCCCTCCGTCTGCCAACACAGAATCTCCTCAGAACACCCCCTCCAACACGCACCAAAGCAAGGTCACCACCGTCCTCTGTGTTGTGTAAATATGTAATGATGTCTGAGCAGCTCACATTCCGCTTGACTACACAACCTTCTGTCTGTCTAGACAAGCACGTTCTGTGAAGTTATTGCTCCAACTTTATTGAAATGTTTTCACATAAAGTTTCACATAAAATTGCCATTGAATGTTACAGAATGGGTGGAGAATGTTGACCATCAAAACAACAGAAATTAATAATAAGATGTGTGTGTGTTATCAGGTTAAACCGGGCAGTCTGTACTGGCATCTCCCTCCTTCCTGCAGTAATGGACAGAGTAAAGTAGCCGCCTGGTTACAAGAGTCAGAGGAGATGGACAAGTGTGCAGAAGGTAATATTTCATCGTCTGCTTCTATGCCTTGTGTACAAAAACACAATACTGGTGATTATAACAACATCTTGGTTGGAAGACATTTTTTCTTAAAAAATATATACCTTTACTGAACTTTGTAACAAATTTTTTTTTTACAAAAGGGCCTTAAAATTTTAAATCACCATACCCACCGTAATATAGTAATATAGTAATATAGTCAAAATCATAAAATAGTTTGTTTAAAGTCTAAAAAAGAATTTAGAATTAGAATTAAAAAGGTTGTGTACATGCATTACAAGACAATATTACCTTTAAATTACAAATTATCTTCACTCTATCATTTTTATTATAGATAAATATTTTGTCAATCATTTTTTTTCAGTTGAGATCAGCTAGTAGTTTTCTTCTGAAAGTTTTTATTTTTGTCTGTAAACCAAAAAATACTAAAAACAATACCCAAATCTGGACGCATTACAGCAAGAAGAATTTCAGCAGTATAGGCAATAATTCACACAATTCATTTAATCTTATGATAAAATTATGATAAAAAGTCCAGACTGAAGAACACAATTATCTTTACTATGAGAACTTGATGATGTATGTTTATTTATTTTAAACATTAAGAATTTGTGTGTGTGTGTGTGTGTGTGTGTGTGTGTGTGTGTGTGTGTGTGTGTGTGTGTGTGTGTGTGTGTGTGTGTGTGTGTGTGTGTGTGTGTGTGTGTGTGTGTGTGTGTGTGTGTGTGTGTGTGTGTGTGTGTGTGTGTGTGTGTGTGTGTGTGTGTGTGTGTGTGTGTGTGTGTGTGTGTGTGTGTGTGTGTGTGTGTGTGTGTGTGTGTGTGTGTGTGTGTGTGTGTGTGTGTGTGTGTGTGTGTGTGTGTGTGTGTGTGTGCGTGTTTCAGAACTCGCCTCCTGTCAGTCTAGTCTTCTGGAATTGAATCAACTGCTGCAAAGTCTGGAAATCTTACAAAGAACACAGTCGGCTCCAAACTTCACCGACATGCAGGTACACCCAAATACACAGTCAGTGTGTGTGTGTGTGTGTGTGTGTGTGTGTGTGTGTGTGTGTGTGTGTGTGTGTGTGTGTGTGTGTGTGCGTGTGCGTGTGCGTGCGCGTGCGCGTGCGTGCGCGTGCGCGTGTGTGTGTGTGTGTGTGTGTGTGTGTGTGTGTGTTATATAATGTGTGTTTTCATACATTATATTATTATGCAATTGAATCCCAGTATGTGCCAACCCTGGTATTGAACTCCTGACACATTAAAGTCGTCTGTTTTTGTCCTGTCAGGAATCCTATCACACAGTGTAGTTCTGTGTGGGTCAGACTGGGTGAGCAGACCGTGGAAGTAAACACCTGATATTGTCTCTGTGTGTGTATGTTAGTGTGTTCAGTTCTGCTCTCTAAATATATCCTATGATTTTCTTACCTCTTGAGGTGGAAGAGAAATAATGGCCAAAATCAGACAAAATATTTTTTAATGTTATGATTTAGACTCCTGAAACCGAACACAAAGCGCATGATTTTCACTCATTCTCATTACTCTCCCCTCATTACCAGACATCTCATCTGCTCGTGTCACTGCCAGCAGTTTCAGCGATTAACCCTCTCACCCGTGTGTGTGTGTGTGTTTGTGTGTGTGTGTGTGCGTGTGTGTGTAATGTAGAGTAACTGTGTTGATTTGAGAAAGAAAGAGAAGCGAGGCAGCAGAAGATGGAGGACTAAAAGTGTCAGCAAAGATGCAAAATTACAACTGCAGGTACATTACACTCATCTTCAGCACTCATTCACTAAACATCAGATGTGTCGCTGTGCGAAGCTGTATATTGAAGGTAAATATGTGAGTTGCGTGTGGATAGCAAGTGTAGAGAGATGCTGTAGGTCAGATGACATAATCATACACAGCACAGATTATTTAGTGTGATTACACCTCTGTCATCAGATGTTATTCACACCCCACAGTCTATGAGAGTTTAATGTGTGTTTGTGTTCTCTTCACAATCATGTCCACTCTTAACAGACCTTATGATCTCAGTACTTAACATCACTGCACTGGAGAAAAGACACGTCTATCACTGGATCAATAATAAACCATCTCATCTGTTTTACAACCTTTAACAGCAATTTGGTTCTGTTGTTTAAATTCATTTTTAAAAGACCACCTATGGTGTGGTGAAAATCAAAGTTTTAACTATTGTTTATATGCTTTTGTTGTGTTTAATGTGGTTTAAGACAAACCATGTGCAGATTTAAATGTTTAAACCATTGCTGAGTATTTTCTCTATAGTTTTATAATCATAAACCTGAGTTTGTTCGAGTCTTTAGATTCTGTCTGAATTTATATATTTTTTAAAAGGCAGGAAAAATATTTTTAGAGGAAAAACTGTTTAAATATGTGGCCTTTGATGGCCATAGTTTTGATTTACGGACCATAAAGGGGCCTTTAACACAAATATGAGCTTCTTATTGTATATGAGTATTAGGATAGTCCAGAGTAGCATATGGTTCAAGTACTATTTCCATTTCAAGCTCAGTTTTTTGTTAATGTCTACATAATGTTCACTGCAAAAATAAATTTCATTTTTATCACATTTCTCTTTTTTTAGTACATATCTAAAACACAATTCAACTGCAAGAAAAAGTGACCTAAGATATTTTGTCTTGTTTTAGGAATGGAAATTTAAGAATTAAGTACATTTGTCTTTAAAACAAGCAAAACTATGTGCCAATGAGAAAAAAAACTTATTTAAGTTACCTTATAAAAGTCTAACAAAATTTTAAAGTTTATTCTCTAGCCCCATGGCCAATTTGTTTAGCTTGCTTTAAAGAAAAATTAACTTAATTTATATGATTTCTTTCCCAAATCAAATATCTTGGGTCACATTTCTTGCCAAGTAAAAATGTCTTGATTTAAAACTTTTTAGAAATAAGAAATGCATTTTTTTTTTTCATTTTGTGGATTTTTTTATTGTTAAGTTGTCATGCTTTTCTTACACAAATTGTCATGTTGACACTTGACCCTAATCGTAGGAGATCCGAATCATAAGAGTAAAGTGTGAAGTCGTCGATGATGTGTGTGTGTGTGTTTGATTGAGAATGTATCTTGTGTCCGCTCCAGGTCCAGTCTCTTCCTCAGTCACGCAGTGCTAAAGTAAGCAGAACCCTCGCTGTGATGTCATCTTGTTCTTTACCCCATGACATGATCCTGCTGTAGTCTCTCAGACGCTTGTGTACAGGGCTGCTAGCTTTTTTCAAAACTATACGTTTTATTAGAAATGTGATTCTCAGAGGGACGGAAGGGTCATTACAGATCCTCCTGAGTTAAATGCACTGGCAAAACCACCCCCACCATTCCTATAGGCGACTGCATGAACACAGAACCTTATAGAAGTCTAACTCTGGTTGAGATCTCTCACAGGTATTATACAGATGTAATCATACCTTCTTTCAACACACTTAACATTAAATAAGTGATAAGCAATGATTACTTGTGATATATTCGAGAACATTTGGATTATTCTCAAAACACACAGGGTTTCAAATGTCTGAAGAAGCGCCAGTTAAAGAACGCAACATTAGGAAATGTTTCTGTAAAGACCAAAAGTTAAGAATGAACAAGAGATATGTGAGATTAATTTGATGCCATTTGCATTTCTCAACGATTTTATGTTGCATTTCACAAAAATAAGATGAAAGTGAAAAGCCGCTCTTGTAAGCAATAAGACATTAAAAGGTTAAAAGTAACAGTTATCTTTTGTATTTAACCCTTCATTTAAAATTGTTTGGGTAGAAAAATCAATTGGCTGTAAACGATAAATCGTGATATTAAAATCATGGCATTCAGAATTTAAGTTTGGACATAATAAATGTCTTTGTGAAAGGCATGTACATTATATGTAGGAAATAATTACACAATTAAAAGTTTTATTAACAAATTTGAGAGGAGCACGTGCAAATAATTAAGTAGCTGCCCGTCATTATTAACCACATCATCTATCCAATCAGCGTACGGGAAGCACCTATAAAATAGACACGCCCTCCTACCATCATTCTCTGGACCGTTTTCAGCATCCCTCCTCCATCCCCAACTCCACCCAGTCAAAAATTCCCTACCCTTTTCCCCAAAATGCGGGGGGAATGTTCTGGGTTGCGCAAAGACCGACCTCGGAGCCCTCTGCCTAGACAGCACGCCAAATACGCTTACCTTTTTTGCCGACGCATTTAATAATAGCTAAAGCGATCTTGCAGATACTTAATATAAAATGTATAGTGCACAAGTTTAATGCGTTTTAAATACAAAGAGATGCATGCTTCACGGGCAAATATTATGTAAACACTTACTTTTAGTTTTGCTGTGAATAAAAATTGTACATCCTTTTTAATAATTGGTATTTTTTAGTAGAACCATGGTTCAATGTCGAAAGTAAAAGCACACAAGACTTCATATCAGTTTTTATCTGGTGTGTGATTGTCGTTGAGGGTTCACAGGGTCATGGTGTTGTGATTTGTGTGTGAAATATAAAGTCATTTCACTGCTTGACCTGCTGTGTGTTTCTTTCTCATGTCAAAGAAAGCTTCCTCTCTCTATATAAAGCCCTGTCCTCTGTGTTTGTGTCAGTGAAGGGAATAGCTTGGCTCTCGGAGGAAACGTGTTGTTTGTTACCTCACTATTGTTTTTGTGTGTTTCAGGTTCCGTTAAGTGCGAGCATGTCTCAAGTGCGTCTCCACTCCTCGAACCCTAACCTGTGTGCTGAGCTGGGAGATTTTCCGAAACCCGCCACGCGTTTGACCGACGGCACGGGCGACTACATCAAACTGCAGGAGAATTTCTGCGTCATTGCTCAGAAAGGTAAGCAGAGGCTTTGCGCGTTCAGTTAAGTATCAAACAAATGGGATTGAGGCAGAAACGTAATCCAAGGTAAATTGTGTTTTAGTTCACTCTCTGCTGAAGTCTGCCTTCAACACTGTGGCCATAGAGAAGGAGAAGATAAAGCAGGTGATACTGGATCAAGATCAGACCGGCCAAACATCACAAGTTATGACCCTTCGCCGCTCGCTTTCGCAGGTCAGCCCCATCCACGGCTTGCTGTAACCAACAAATACATCAATGTGATCTTTCATCATGGTTACATGTGAATAAAAAAAGTGTGCTTCTGTTGTTCAGGCATTGTCTCAGAACGTTGAGCTGAAGAGCCGTCTGAACCGCATCCATTCTGAGTCCGTTCTTTCCGAGCAGGTCGTGAGTGTGAACATCATCAGCAGTCCCGATGAGGTTTGACCACTCAGTGGCTTCTTACTGTATATACATATCTTTTCCAACTGAATATTGCAATCATACACAGTTGTTTAGAAAGAGGTCGAGGAACGCTGTAGTGAGGCAAGGAGGGATGAAGGTGACACTGTGCCCTCTGACCTCATTACCTTTCACTCATGTACACACAAACAGAGCAATCCTCACGAGAGACGCACATACTCAGTGACCTGAATAACCATCACAGAAACCTTTTACTTTCTACACACATTCACCACAGGGTTTACTACGGTATATGTGTCTTGCTTTCATCACTCCTCTTCAGCATTTTGATACATACATCTGAGTCTTCTCATGATGCTTTAAGATTGAAACACTTTGTAAATAAGCGCACATCAGACTTTAAGTGATTTTGGGATAGCTTAAACAAATATGTATATAAATTTGTGTGTGTACAGGGAGGAGAGCCGCTCCACGTGGGCATCCCTCTGTCCCAGCAGGTGACCAACGAGAGCAGACTTTCAATGTCCGAGTCTGTGTCTGAGTTCTTCGATGCTCAGGAGGTTCTTTTGTCAGCGAGTTCATCAGAGAACGAGGTGAGAGTGTGTGTTGAGAATATTAAACAAAACGTTTCAGCATTTACTCACCCTCTCGGGTTTTAAACCCGTATGAGTTCCTTTCTTCTGCAGAACACAAAATAGGATATTTTGAAGAATGTCGGGAACAGGCACCAATCCACTTGCATTGTGAATGGGTGCAATTGCTGTTCGGTTTCCAACACTCTTAAAAATATGTTATGACAAAGAGTGCAGGCAAACGACACAATAATTGTTTTTGGCATGAACCATCCCATGTTTTGCAAAATAATTGTGTTTATGAGTTGATTGGATTTTCACACAAACGTTTAGTAGTTGTACAGATTGTGAAAGTGTGTGTTCGTTTACACACATACACTGCGGAAGGTCATTACACACACTCATTTTTCAGTTAGTCAGCACTGCGGAAAATAAAAGACATTGAGTAACATCACCTCCCTCGCTCTCTCCCTCGCAGGCCTCTGACGATGAGTCTTACGTCAGCGATGTGAGCGATAACATTTCAGAGGACAACGCCAGCGTCACAGATAGCGTTTCCAGACAGAGTAAGCTCAGCCCTATGTGTTTATTAGAGCAGGACGCTGTCCTGGTGGAAGACATGACTATTGTCTTACACAAACATAGACATTGAAGGACAAACACATGTAGACACATAATGTCACATTGACTGAATAACAGGATACATTTCTTGATGGTTTTCTTGATGGTTTTCTTGCTATATAAAATCAACTGTCTCAATGGCCAAAATAACATGTTGATGATTCAGCAGTCATTTGATTTGACTCATTATGATGAATCATCATTATCAAAAATTGTTGTTTATAGGTTACAAAAATGGCAACACAAAAAACATTATTGCTTTTACTATTGGCTGTCACTTAAATCTTAATGAATGCTTCTTACGTTTCAAAATAGAATTAGATGCATGCCAGTTAAAATGAATGCTAATCTTTAAAAAACATTATAAATTAACTTTTGCAACAGAGAGATTGAATATAAAATGTTAGATTTGTCCTGACAATGTGCATTTACACTTAAAATGATAGAAATGCTGGACTGATTTGTTTGGTTAAATAACATCTTTGAATAAGATTTATAATAAATACAGTTTAATGCTTAAAGGCAGGGTCTACGATTTCTGGTAGTCAATGCTGACATTTGAAATCACCAAAGCGAACAGGCCCCTACACTAAAAGTGTCTCACCCCTTTTTCTAATAGCTCCACCCCTCAGAGACGTTTTGCTCTCGTTAATGTTCCTCTCAACATTAAGGAGAGACACACCCCTTATTGCTGATTGGCTGCACAATTGATTTTGGACTCAGTTTTTCTAAACCATCATAGACCCTTCATTTAAGCTTTTAGGTTCATAATGAAACACATTTGACTTCTCTAATCCTACAATTCACAGTGATTTAGGAACCAGTTGGACCAAAATACATCATGTGCAGAATAAATGAACCATTTTTGTTTTAGATCTTCAAAGACATGAATGAGAAAATGAACTCTGTTTTGTCTCGCAGTGCCGAACGGAGATCTGACCAGCGGTGCGCTCCGTAACGGGAGGCGTACATGTCTCCCGGCCCCCGCCCCAGACTCGGCCAACATTAACTTGTGGAACATCCTGAAGAACAACATTGGGAAAGACCTGTCGAAGGTTTCCATGCCGGTGGAGCTGAACGAGCCGCTCAACACACTACAGCACATGTGTGAGGAGCTGGAGTATACAGAACTGCTGGATAAAGCGGCACACACGGATGACCCGTATGAGCGCATGGTACGTCATCCGACAGCCAATGAGAGCGCAGCTGCAGCCATAATCACACATCAATATACATTTATATACTGTATGTATCACTTGTGTTCACATTTAAGTATCTGCTGTGACTCAGCTGGGTTCATTTCATGTGGTAGAGTTTTGTGAATGCAGTTTCTTCTCTAGATTTATAGCTGCATCACTGCTCTGCTATTGAACTGATCAAGAAGCCAGACCAGCTCAAAACCACGTAAAACCAGTCAGAAGCTGGTTTGAGGACATACATGAATGCTCACACATATTCATCTACACACAGTGAAAAACAGGACGTGTAAAGTCACACAGCACCTGAAGCAGGAGCACACGTCCCTCGTGAATGAGCAGATGGGAATTGAGTCTCTGACCTCATTACTGACTGTAAAGTGTCCCAGTTTAACCGCACTGACATACACTCCTGTACTGAGCACCGTCATACACACTTTTCAAATTTGATGACACTTATCATAAGAAAATACATATGACTTTTTTGCTCTTGTCATCATATAGATATTTATGATATTGTCACTCCAGACATATTCATCCGTTTTTTTTTTATCATTCTTAATTATTCTATTCTTTAACAGTAGTGAGGATTTTTAGTTTATTCAGATTTTATTCTGATATATAATAATGATAATATGATATATATTTATAATAAACATATATAATAAATTAAAGGAAGCACACTTCCTAGTGGCTGAACAGTATAACAAAATGTTCCAAATATCTCATTTGTTTGCAATAACATTATCAGAAGAGCAATTCCAGTGCTATGGACTCGACATAAAAATGCTCTTAGAATGTAATTGTTACCAGTAAAGTGAACAAATTTTTTATATTGTTAATAGTGTTAAATATGAAAAAATATCATTTTCTACTCTCAAAAAGATGAATAAATCTGCGTTATGGACGTGACAAAAAGGAAACCAATTTTGGGAGACCATAAACTTCTCAAGATTTATGTGAATTAAAATGTAAAAACTAGAAAAAATAACAACAAATGGCCAAGGGATAATTCTTTATAAAACAAAATTATAACTATATTATTGTATGTCCGTTTATGTAGTGTATGCATGTGACAATCCTGAAAATAGCCCTAACTTGACTATGAAAAACCATGTATAAAAATAAAAATAACAATCTAAAAATGTAAATAATAAATATCTAAATAATAAAACATCCCTGTTTACTTTTAGAAGTTGATGCTTCTTAAATATGAAACCTGGGATATGTTATTAGTACAAGAAATTAGTAAAAAATGTTCAGGTTTTTATTAGAAAACATCACAGAAATCCCTCTTACTCACTATGTTACCAATCTCAAGTTTACCTGGTTTGGGATTTTTTCACCTTGTATTTGTAACATATTTTGAGATTTCGCTGAAAACTTTTACTGAAAACGGAAACCAAGAATGTAAGAAATTATACTTTTATAAACCTAAAAGTGGGCAAAATCCCAAGTGCTATTAATATTCTAACAAGAACACAACTAGTACATTGATGTTATTACACTAACTCGATGAAGGATACTTTTAATTAATTCAACCTTTATCACTGCAGAAAATGCATTTCTTATGAATCATTTTATGTTGTTTTTTGTACAAATATATTTGCTTGGCTAGGAAAGTGACATTATACATTTCGTCTTGTTTTAGGTAAGGAAATACATAAATTAAAGAATAATAAGAAATGTAAGAAGTTGACAGTCTAGTGACAGTTTTATGATTGAAGATTAATTTACGACCCTAAAGCTTTATTAGATGTTTAACATTTCTTTATTGTGTATATTGCATGTTTAGCAGGCTGTCTCGTATTACATTGCTCTTTTTTCTGTGTTGTTATTCCATTATTTCTCTCTAGTATAAAGGTCGGGTTATGGATATGTGAGAGTTGAGTTTTAACTTTCACAAGAGTGTTATTTCAGAACAAAAGATGGGCGTTCATCTCATGGCGTGCAGTGAATCTCCTTTATAACCCTTCAGACAGGCTGTTTGTGTGGACGTTTGGCTCTCTCGTGTTCTCTCATAAGCGCTATCATGTGTTCTCAGCGTGATGACTGGGTTGTTTGTGCAGGTTATCGTTGCTGCGTTTGCGGTTTCAGGATACTCGTCCACCTATTACAGAGCTGGCAGCAAACCCTTCAACCCGCTGCTGGGAGAAACATACGAGTGTGTGCGTGAAGACAAAGGCTTCTGCTTTTTCTCTGAACAGGTGTGAACACACATTTTACCACCTGCTTGTGATGGCTTTATCTTCAGTGCTGAACGAGAGAGATTCCTTTAAAACTGTATGACCCTGAGCAGGTGATCAAATGTATTCATATGTTCACAGGTGAGCCATCATCCGCCCATCTCTGCCTGTCACTGCGAATCACAGAACTTCACCTTCTGGCAGGGTAACACACACACTTGTTATATTCATGTGCTAGCTCTCTTAAATTCAACAGACATCACACTCAAGTGTCTCTGTGTGTTTGTTTCAGATGTCAGGTGGAAGAATAAGTTTTGGGGCAAGTCCATGGAGATCCTTCCCATCGGAACAGTCAATGTCATGCTGCCCAGGTACAGTGGCTCCTCTCTTTACCGTCTATCCTTCTACAGGTATACAGGTTCCTCTTTTTGTGTTAGTTACACTTTAATATTTGACTTTTTGACATGCATTTGATACATCTGTTAAGTCGAAAAGATAAAGACACTGAACATCAGTCCATATATATTCATTTAAATGAAGTGAAGGATTCACAGAAGAAAATATGCAAATCAAATGTGGTCTATGTAAAATTTTGGTGAGTTGTTGTGTTTTACAGGCATTGTCCACCGCAGCAACCCTGATACATGAAACGATACTTGGTCATGCTCTTTTTGAAAATAAACGTATGAGTTACAATGATACCATGTTTGAACATTAGTTCGTAAAAATACTTTAAACGTTGTGTGGCTTAACCTGTGGCTTTTTATTACAACAATGTTGCTAACAATGCTGAGTTTTGTTTCTGTGTGTGTCTGTGTTTGTGTGCATGTGTGATCGTGTGCCGGCAGTTACGGTGATCGCTACGAATGGAACAAAGTGACGACGTGCGTTCACAACATCCTCAGCGGGAGACGTTGGATTGAACATTATGGCGAGATTACCATCAGAAACACACGCAGTCCGGCGTGCATATGCAAACTCACTTTTATTAAGGTACACACTTACACACACACTCTTGTTTGTCCTTTAGCAATCGTATGGGATGATAAAGAATATTTATGGATGCATCTTTATTCTCGAATAAAACTGAATAAACCCACATGAATGAAAATAGAGATCGGTTTCACTTATTCAATACTGCTGAGATCTCTATAGAGGGCGCCTGTGACTGAGAAGACACTTGTTGAAATGAGACCATTTCATTTATTTTTTTTTATACACAGATTAGTCAGGTTTTGTTCACTTTTTGTTACACATTTATCAGCACCCCACAAAAGTAAAGCTTGAATTTAATAAAACATTAACCACCTATTTATTGTCATCAATCCTTTATTGTCATTATGTCAATTGAATAAAAGGGCTTAAAGATTTTCAAACCGTGTGTGTTTGCGTGTGTGTGTGTTTTTGTGTGTTTGCTTGCTTGTTTGTAAATTTAGGGAAATTACTGGAGTTCTAATGTGAATGAGGTGCAGGGATCTGTGATGGACCAGGATGGCAAAGTCATTCACAGACTGTTTGGGAAATGGCATGAAGGTCTTTATTGTGGGGTTCCACCTTCAGCAAAGTGCATCTGGAGACCAGGTACACACACACATACACACACAATATAATGCACAGATTCGGGTGTCAGCCATGGTCTGGTGGTTAGATAGTTGGACTTTAAGCAGAAGGTTGCGGTTCAAATCCCAGCAGACAATGACTGAAGTGTCCTTGAGAAAGGCACCTTGCTCTGGAGGGATTATTGGCCACCACATAATACTTGTAAGTTGCTTTGGATAAAAGCGTCTGCCAAACGAACAAATGTAAATGAAGGTAGAATGTGGCTTTTGCAATTTGGAGAATAGCATTTCAAACGAATACTCCACCCCAAAGAGATATCTTCATTTATTATATTTAAGTTGTGCGACAACCCTACAACTCTCATTTGTCTTCAGAACACAGATTACGATTGTTTTAATGAGTTCCCAGAGCTTTTTGACTCCATAGACAGCAAAGAACTATTTTCTTTTCTGTGCAAACAAACAAAAAATGACAACTTTATCCTTGACACTCAGAGACCGACTATGTTAAGACATGTGCAGAAATATATGTGTTGTGGATTTAATCATTAAGGACGACTAACTACATGTACTGTATTTGTGTACAGGTTCAATGCCGACAGATTATGAGCTGTATTACGGCTTCACCAGGTTTGCTATAGAGCTCAATGAGCTTTTCCCAGAGCTGAAAGAACTTCTGCCTCCAACAGACGCACGATTCCGACCAGACCAAAGGTATTCAATTCAATTCAATTCACTTTTATTGTCACATCACCACGGCACGTGTGCCCTGGTGAGTGAAATTCTTAGGAGCTTGCTCCAAAAACAGCGCAGTACATGTAACATATAACATGTAACATATAGTGCAGACATAAGACAGTGACAAACACACAGGTACACAAACACCTGATGTTTAGAGCAATGTTTTGAAAGTGTTAATAAGTGAACTGATATTTTTCAGAATGTATGAGTTTGTTATTGTTTAGCGATGTTAAAGGCCCATGTTTATTTGTGTGTGTTCAATGTGTGACAGGTGTCTAGAGGAAGGTAACGTTCAGATGGCAGCGGCTGAGAAACACAGAATTGAAGAACAGCAGAGAAACAGAAGGAAATGGATGGAGGAGAACAACATAAGACATCAGCCACGGTTCTTCAAGTCAGTACACCACCTCACATCTACAATCCTGACCTAACATCGCTCTAGTCATCTCTATTCATTCACTTTTCCACCCTGTATACCATACCCTCCATCTTTTATAATGTAAAATCTATCGATATACTGGTTAAATTTCTTTTATGTTTGTCTGTGGTTTGTGCAACAGGAAGATTATGGACAGTAACCAGAGGGAGAGATGGGTGTCTAATAACACGTACTGGGATATGCGCAAGGACCCTGGATTTCTGAAACTGGAAAATCTTCAGCTGTGGTAGAGTCGGGTCATTAAAGATGCTAACTATGCAGCTGAAGAGGACAATCCTGGGACTTTCCTCTAGATTCTATCTGCAGAAAAAATGAATGAGAAACCACTCTTCACATCACTTCAGCAGCCTCCGCCTCCATCATCTCCATAGCAACGCACACAGATGAGGCTGTCGTCAGGGCAACAGTTAAGAGACGTCCACACCATGCCGGTCGTATGTCCTTGCCTTAAGAATTGGCTTCTCGACTACGGTTTTACAGAAACTCCCTGAACGACACGTCATTGGTTTTAAGGAATTACTTCTAGAGAATATTCTGCATGTGTAGATGGCAGCTTTATAGAAACAGGTCAAAAATGCGTTGGAGTTGTACAGTTTAAGTGATATTTATCGAAACCGAAATTGCTCGGCGAGTTAAAGGAGTGCAGTGATTGGCTGATGAGCTTCAGGTGAATGAATGTATGGTATCGCGATGCTGTCATACGTGTGAACTCTCATTTCAAATCTTTCCAAAGAATCAAACTTAGTGACTTGTGATGTTAACCGGATGATGCTGAGAAACACACAACACTGTGCAGCAGAGACCTTCCTCCCTCTTTTCCTCCTCATGGACTCCAGTATACCCATGGCTGCTATTTTACATGAGTACAGTTCATCTTACAAACAGAACTACAGAAATACTAAATGTTACGATTGGCTCCTGATAAATCGCTGCTAGATGGGACGTCTCGCCTCATTCAGGCACTGTACTCCACATGATGCCCAATGACCGACCAGCAGAAGTCAGAAGCTTCATTTTAGCTTTACATAGATATAGAAACCATATTAATTTATTCTTCATACTTACACACTGAAGGTGTGTAACAATCTCTGCTTGCTATGACTAACTACACAATACTGTTATACTGTATACAGTCTACTGTAGTTTCTACAGTATGCAGTATGGAAAAAGTACTTATTTAATGTGATTAAGCGAGTGGCGAGAAGCTACCACCAGAAACTATATTTGTCTACAAAATGTTTTCCGTTTGCACTGTGGGAGACGGTATTCTCCACAGAATACTTCACATACAGAACACTTTGATACGGTGCGGAGTATGCTTACTGTCTGTCATGAGTTATGATACTAAATATTTATTTCCAAAAAATTAAAGTGTGCTATTAAACTTATGTCATTAGACAACAATATAGCAAACTGTTTTAAAAATGTTGTGCATACTGTTTTGAAATAGTAGGCAGTATACAGTATGTAGAAAGCAGTGCTAGTGTGGGATTTCCGAATTACTCGTACTGTCATTCCTAAGATATCATTTATTACAAAAAATGCATGAACGAAAAGTTGTCTTAGACATCACAGAGACAACGCAGCTCTCAGTCGACTGAAGAACTGAGCAGATTTAAAATAGTTTTGTGTTTTAAAGCAAAAGTTATGAATATAAATATTTTATTCGCTTTCTTGTAGTTTACTGTAATGTTGGTAGATGAGTGATAAAGCCAAACGCAGTGTAGAGACAGTGACAGAGCAGATCATGTCTCCTGTATCTCACTGTTTGAGTCCTTCACTGTGCCTTAACGTATATATAAAACCATATCAACACAAACTGAGCAGCGTCCATCACTACACACACACACACACACACACAGCCCTGCATTATAAAAACAGATCTAATACTGTACTGATGTGAAGAACAGAGTTAAACACGTCCACATTTGCTTTATCTTAGATGTTTTCAACCATAAAGCATGAAATAAAAAGATTCTTGAAGCATACACAAATATTATTTGAGATGAAGGTTTTTTTAGGGTCTGTTACATGAAAACACAAGACTGTGTGTCAGTGATGATCGCTGATGGGAAAGGTGATTATTCTTCTCTGTGTTTACGGCTGCTCGGGTACTCGCTCCATGTAAGACTGCTGTTAAGACAAGGAGGAAGAAACCTCTCCAGATCTGCTGTTTCGTATTTACATCCATATATAGAAATACATATTTATGTTCAAAGCCATTATTCCGTGTCTGCTGTTCATTAATGATCTCACTCTCAATGAGGGTTTCTTTAAAGGGCTTTTAGGTATTCAACTATTTATTGAGCTTCGTCTCCTCCTTTCCGTGCAAATGAATCTGGTGCTTTGATATACAAAATTTTTTGCAACATTTGCTTTGTTACTGGTTCTCATCACGTGTTATATTTTGTCAACTGTTCTTTGTTCATATCACTCATCCAAGCTGTTATGGATGAGTCACAGGTTGTTCACTTATATTATAATGGCATTGCATCACCATCCGTAACGCTATGAAAGGTCTAGGACAAGTTCTTACATTGAAGTCTCAGGGATGCTGAATCAATCAAATAAGCAAAAGACTGCTTATTTATAATATAGAAATATTAACAGTAATTTTGTTATTCAATTTAATATTACAGATGTTATGTAAAGCATGATTTTATATGAAAATATGTAATTAGTATTAAATTAAATAACCAAATTACTCTATTTATACAATATAAATGTGCTGTTATGACACACACACACACACACACAAAAAAATGTGTGTGTGTGTGTGCGCGTGTGTGTGCGTGCGTACATATATACATACATACATACACATATACGTACATATACATACATACACATACACATACATACACACACATACACACATACATATATGCTGGTAACTTATTCGCTCCTCGCATATTAATTAGATGCATTTATACTGTAAGTTAAAAAATAAAATTAGAAATTCATTAATAAATAAAACTTATTTCAAAATTCAACTTGAATTATGGAGCTACCTGCTGGATGAGAGGCAAAATACAGATAATATAAAGAGTCTCATTGATGTTCCCAGTTCTGTAAAAGATCTTTTAAATTACTGTAGGTTTACTAAAGTGAATCAAAGTACCCTTAATCAAACATTGAAATTGGTGTACTGGCACGATAAAATTTGTTTATTTTGAAAAATGTCAGTTCTACTAAACAGAATAAATAAAAATCAACAGGCAATATTAATAAACTTAATTTCTTTATGTCTTGTTTCCTACAGTTTAAAAACAGTTCTCACTGTCTTGTGATGTTCAGCTTATGTTCTGATGAACCGATGGTTCGGTACTTATTAAATGGAACCGAACTAATGCAACAAATCACTCCAAATAAATAATGCATCCAAGTCTGTTATTAACCTTAGGTAAAGAACTGACTAACTATAAAATGTAAGTTGATTTATAGCAATAGGCAATATACTTAGTCGAAAAATATAAAAATTCTAAACTAATTTAAAATAACAAAGAAATATATAAACACGGGAATCGTTAAGATCCTTAAGTCATATGGCCTGAAAGTCATACGCTTAAAAATAAAGGTCCTAAAAATGTTTTTCACAGTAATGTCATAGAAGAACAAATTCTGATTCCCCAAATAATAATTTAAGATAAGATTCCTAAAGAACCATCTCTTAATTTCCTTTTTATAATCTAAGACCTTTTGACAAACCTGTTAAAAGTTCTTCAAGGAATTATTTGGACAAATATGCTCTTGAATGGAATTGTGAGCACCTTTATTTTTAGGAGTCTAACTGCATTCAGAGCATAGTGAACTCGGAGTCTGATTCTTCATGTCTGATTCTATTATAATGTGACACTATGGAACTGATGCATTTAAATTAACTGCTGTAAAATGCATAAAATGACATATTTACATTAATATACAGCCATTTTGAATGAACAAAGACACAATGAACACACACTTTTTAAAGCGAATGACACAGGAAATGACTTCATATTTACACATGATTCTTGCACTATTCCATCTCATGCAATCTCTGATGTGTTGTCAGTGTTTACATAAGATCATCTTGATGTATTGTAGTGCGTTATGTGCAGCAGAGTTTTGGGCATTACCGATGGTAATTCCTGATCCGTGGCACACGGTCACCGGCCTCGTGGACAGTTCCACCAAACACTGATATTGCCCGTTCACTGTCAGCTCATCTGTAACAAACACAGTTTAAAATGTATGACATCACACGATTCTATTCATCATAGCACTACATTTAGTGGCAAATTCCTTGTGAGATGTTTTTTTTTAAAAACCTAATAAGTAAAAAGATAAAATGACATTTTTGTATAGCACTCTTTCACCCCGAGCCTCTCAAACCAGACCTCATGTAAAACTTAGATGAAATCATCTGTGCTTACTACAACTGGAAACTACCAGATTATATTAATGCTTCACTCCAGCTCGTTCACAATCTTAGATTACACATCCCTAAAAAAATGTCTTTATTATCCATTTGACCTGACTTTTACCTTCAAAACACAAAAGAAGATATTTTGATTTTTTTCATGAGTAATTGACTAGAAATTATTGTAAACTGTCACTTTTTTGCAATTCTATTAATGTTCTTCAGAGATTCCTGTTGATAAATCATATACTAACTATGCTCAAGATTGTATGACCTGTGGTGGTTACAAAAGAGACATATGTACTAACCAATATCTATGTATGTGGTCTGAAAGCCCTGCTCCAACGAGACATCCAGTAACATCTGAATGTAGTCTGTGTTTGGGATGCTGAGAGGTGATCTCTTCAGGAGTAAAATCTTCTCACCCGTTGACTGACGGAGACTCTCCACATACACAGGAGATGGAGGACACTGAGGACCACAGAGAACAATTAGTCATCCATACTTGGAATACCACACATTCACGCACACAATCACACACACAACATGTCTGTTCTCTTAAACATACACAACTGACAACAGTTAATTGACTTACCCAGGTGATCTCTGTAGATCCAGACAAACTCTGGAGCTTCTGCAGCATGCGCTCGGCCGCGGCTCGTCTGGCCGTCTTTTTGGAGCTGCCGATCCCTGATCAGTAAGATCACGTTACAGTAACGTGAACCCTCACACACAACACATAACAGTAACCTCATGGTAATTCTACCTGTCACTTCCAGTCCTTCTAAACGACACAAGACAGTGAACTCTTTCATATGATCAGGTCCCGTCTCCATACATGTCACATACTCCGGTAGACACCATCCTTTCTGCATCGCCAGCTCCTGTCGAACACCAAAGTATTACAACAGTGAAACACGCAACCGTAAAACTAGACATAGGGTGCTGTGTTAGATACCTGCATGATTCCCACAGAGTTTGATGCGTCCCACGTTTCAGGAGAAAGACCGTTTTTTTTTCTGTCATCACTATAAAAATATTCAGTTATCAAGGGTTAGCTTCATATCATTTTACTGGTAGAGAATATTTTGTAAATCTATTGTTTTTACAATGAATTTTGTGCATATATGGTTTGCAACAGTATGTATCTAAAGGTAAGGGGATAAGTATGTACAGATATAGTATGTACAGTTAAATGTGCATATATATTATGTATAGTGAGTTTTGCATCTTTAGTGATTCATATATTTATGTAAAACCTGCATATCCTATACATATGAACACACATATATTAAAGAAATGCAAATGATTCATTCATCAAGTGAATCATGTAAATATCTATAATATATGTGTGTTCTGCAGAAAGTGTGTTTTGCATCTATAGTCAATAATGTGAATGTGTATATATAACATCTATATAGTATAGTGTGTTTAGCACACTATACTATACTTGTATATATATATAATCTCTATATAGTAAAGTGTGTTATGCATCTATAGTCAATACTGTGCATGTATATATATATAACAACTATATAGTATAGTGTGTTTTGCATCTATAGTCAATACTGTGCATGTGTATATATATAACATCTATATAGTGTAGTGTGTTTTGCATCTATAGTCAATACTGTGCATGTGTATATATATAACAACTATATAGTGTAGTGTGTTTTGCATCTATAGTCAATACTGTGCATGTGTATATATATAACAACTATATAGTAAAGTGTGTTTTGCATCTATAGTCAATACTGTGCATGTGTATATATATAACATCTATATAGTAAAGTGTGTTTTGCATCTATAGTCAATACTGTGCATGTGTATATATATAACATCTATATAGTGTAGTGTGTTTTGCATCTATAGTCAATACTGTGCATGTATATATATATAACAACTATATAGTGTAGTGTGTTTTGCATCTATAGTCAATACTGTGCACGTGTGTATATATATAACATCTATATAGTAAAGTGTGTTTTGCATCTATAGTCAATACTGTGCATGTGTGTATATATATAACATCTATATAGTAAAGTGTGTTTTGCATCTATAGTCAATACTGTGCATGTGTATATATAACATCTATATAGTAAAGTGTGTTTTGCATCTATAGTCAATACTGTGCATGTGTATATATATAACATCTATATAGTAAAGTGTGTTTTGCATCTATAGTCAATACTGTGCATGTGTGTATATATATAACATCTATATAGTATAGTGTGTTTTGCATCTATAGTCAATACTGTGCATGTGTATATATAACATCTATATAGTAAAGTGTGTTTTGCATCTATAGTCAATACTGTGCATGTGTATATATATAACATCTATATAGTGTAGTGTGTTTTGCATCTATAGTCAATACTGTGCATGTATATATATATAACAACTATATAGTGTAGTGTGTTTTGCATCTATAGTCAATACTGTGCATGTGTATATATAACATCTATATAGTAAAGTGTGTTTTGCATCTATAGTCAATACTGTGCATGTGTATATATATAACATCTATATAGTAAAGTGTGTTTTGCATCTATAGTCAATACTGTGCATGTGTATATATATAACATCTATATAGTAAAGTGTGTTTTGCATCTATAATCAATACTGTGCATGTGTATATATATAACAACTATATAGTAAAGTGTGTTTTGCATCTATAGTCAATACTGTGCATGTGTATATATATAACATCTATATAGTAAAGTGTGTTTTGCATCTATAGTCAATACTGTGCATGTGTATATATATAACAACTATATAGTAAAGTGTGTTTTGCATCTATAGTCAATACTGTGCATGTGTATATATATAACAACTATATAGTAAAGTGTGTTTTGCATCTATAGTCAATACTGTGCATGTGTATATATATAACATCTATATAGTGTAGTGTGTTTTGCATCTATAGTCAATACTGTGCATGTGTATATATATAACAACTATATAGTAAAGTGTGTTTTGCATCTATAGTCAATACTGTGCATGTGTATATATATAACAACTATATAGTAAAGTGTGTTTTGCATCTATAGTCAATACTGTGCATGTGTATATATATAACAACTATATAGTAAAGTGTGTTTTGCATCTATAGTCAATACTGTGCATGTGTATATATATAACAACTATATAGTAAAGTGTGTTTTGCATCTATAGTCAATACTGTGCATGTGTATATATATAACAACTATATAGTGTAGTGTGTTTTGCATCTATAGTCAATACTGTGCATGTGTATATATAACATCTATATAGTAAAGTGTGTTTTGCATCTATAGTCAATACTGTGCATGTGTATATATATAACATCTATATAGTAAAGTGTGTTTTGCATCTATAGTCAATACTGTGCATGTGTATATATATAACATCTATATAGTAAAGTGTGTTTTGCATCTATAGTCAATACTGTGCATGTGTATATATATAACAACTATATAGTAAAGTGTGTTTTGCATCTATAGTCAATACTGTGCATGTGTATATATATAACAACTATATAGTATAGTGTGTTTTGCATCTATAGTCAATACTGTGCATGTGTATATATATAACAACTATATAGTAAAGTGTGTTTTGCATCTATAGTCAATACTGTGCATGTGTATATATATAACAACTATATAGTAAAGTGTGTTTTGCATCTATAATCAATACTGTGCATGTGTATATATATAACATCTATATAGTAAAGTGTGTTTTGCATCTATAGTCAATACTGTGCATGTGTATATATATAACATCTATATAGTAAAGTGTGTTTTGCATCTATAATCAATACTGTGCATGTGTGTATATATAACAACTATATAGTAAAGTGTGTTTTGCATCTATAGTCAATACTGTGCATGTGTATATATATAACATCTATATAGTGTAGTGTGTTTTGCATCTATAGTCAATACTGTGCATGTGTGTATATATAACATCTATATAGTAAAGTGTGTTTTGCATCTATAATCAATACTGTGCATGTGTATATATATAACAACTATATAGTAAAGTGTGTTTTGCATCTATAGTCAATACTGTGCATGTGTATATATATAACAACTATATAGTAAAGTGTGTTTTGCATCTATAGTCAATACTGTGCATGTGTATATATATAACAACTATATAGTAAAGTGTGTTTTGCATCTATAGTCAATACTGTGCATGTGTATATATATAACATCTATATAGTAAAGTGTGTTTTGCATCTATAGTCAATACTGTGCATGTGTATATATATAACATCTATATAGTGTAGTGTGTTTTGCATCTATAGTCAATACTGTGCATGTATATATATATAACAACTATATAGTGTAGTGTGTTTTGCATCTATAGTCAATACTGTGCATGTGTGTATATATATAACATCTATATAGTAAAGTGTGTTTTGCATCTATAGTCAATACTGTGCATGTGTGTATATATATAACATCTATATAGTAAAGTGTGTTTTGCATCTATAGTCAATACTGTGCATGTGTATATATAACATCTATATAGTAAAGTGTGTTTTGCATCTATAGTCAATACTGTGCATGTGTATATATATAACATCTATATAGTAAAGTGTGTTTTGCATCTATAGTCAATACTGTGCATGTGTGTATATATATAACATCTATATAGTAAAGTGTGTTTTGCATCTATAGTCAATACTGTGCATGTGTATATATATAACATCTATATAGTAAAGTGTGTTTTGCATCTATAGTCAATACTGTGCATGTGTATATATATAACATCTATATAGTGTAGTGTGTTTTGCATCTATAGTCAATACTGTGCATGTATATATATATAACAACTATATAGTGTAGTGTGTTTTGCATCTATAGTCAATACTGTGCATGTGTATATATAACATCTATATAGTAAAGTGTGTTTTGCATCTATAGTCAATACTGTGCATGTGTATATATATAACATCTATATAGTAAAGTGTGTTTTGCATCTATAGTCAATACTGTGCATGTGTATATATATAACATCTATATAGTAAAGTGTGTTTTGCATCTATAGTCAATACTGTGCATGTGTATATATATATAACAACTATATAGTAAAGTGTGTTTTGCATCTATAGTCAATACTGTGCATGTGTATATATATAACAACTATATAGTAAAGTGTGTTTTGCATCTATAGTCAATACTGTGCATGTGTATATATATAACAACTATATAGTATAGTGTGTTTTGCATCTATAGTCAATACTGTGCATGTGTATATATATAACAACTATATAGTAAAGTGTGTTTTGCATCTATAGTCAATACTGTGCATGTGTATATATATAACAACTATATAGTAAAGTGTGTTTTGCATCTATAGTCAATACTGTGCATGTGTATATATAACAACTATATAGTAAAGTGTGTTTTGCATCTATAGTCAATACTGTTCATGTGTATATATATAACATCTATATAGTGTAGTGTGTTTTGCATCTATAGTCAATACTGTGCATGTGTATATATAACAACTATATAGTAAAGTGTGTTTTGCATCTATAGTCAATACTGTGCATGTGTATATATATAACAACTATATAGTAAAGTGTGTTTTGCATCTATAGTCAATACTGTGCATGTGTATATATAACAACTATATAGTAAAGTGTGTTTTGCATCTATAGTCAATACTGTGCATGTGTATATATATAACATCTATATAGTAAAGTGTGTTTTGCATCTATAGTCAATACTGTGCATGTGTATATATATAACATCTATATAGTAAAGTGTGTTTTGCATCTATAGTCAATACTGTGCATGTGTATATATAACAACTATATAGTAAAGTGTGTTTTGCATCTATAGTCAATACTGTGCATGTGTATATATATAACATCTATATAGTAAAGTGTGTTTTGCATCTATAGTCAATACTGTGCATGTGTATATATATAACATCTATATAGTAAAGTGTGTTTTGCATCTATAGTCAATACTGTGCATGTGTATATATATAACATCTATATAGTAAAGTGTGTTTTGCATCTATAGTCAATACTGTGCATGTGTATATATATAACATCTATATAGTAAAGTGTGTTTTGCATCTATAGTCAATACTGTGCATGTGTATATATATAACATCTATATAGTAAAGTGTGTTTTGCATCTATAGTCAATACTGTGCATGTGTGTATATATATAACATCTATATAGTAAAGTGTGTTTTGCATCTATAGTCAATACTGTGCATGTGTATATATATAACATCTATATAGTAAAGTGTGTTTTGCATCTATAGTCAATACTGTGCATGTGTATATATATAACATCTATATAGTAAAGTGTGTTTTGCATCTATAGTCAATACTGTGCATGTGTATATATATAACATCTATATAGTAAAGTGTGTTTTGCATCTATAGTCAATACTGTGCATGTGTATATATATAACAACTATATAGTAAAGTGTGTTTTGCATCTATAGTCAATACTGTGCATGTGTATATATAACAACTATATAGTAAAGTGTGTTTTGCATCTATAGTCAATACTGTGCATGTGTATATATATAACATCTATATAGTAAAGTGTGTTTTGCATCTATAGTCAATACTGTGCATGTGTATATATAACATCTATATAGTGTAGTGTGTTTTGCATCTATAGTCAATACTGTGCATGTGTATATATAACATCTATATAGTGTAGTGTGTTTTGCATCTATAGTCAATACTGTGCATGTGTGTATATATATAACATCTATATAGTAAAGTGTGTTTTGCATCTATAGTCAATACTGTGCATGTGTATATATATAACATCTATATAGTAAAGTGTGTTTTGCATCTATAGTCAATACTGTGCATGTGTATATATATAACATCTATATAGTAAAGTGTGTTTTGCATCTATAGTCAATACTGTGCATGTGTATATATATAACATCTATATAGTAAAGTGTGTTTTGCATCTATAGTCAATACTGTGCATGTGTATATATATAACATCTATATAGTAAAGTGTGTTATGCATCTATAGTCAATACTGTGCATGTGTATATATATAACATCTATATAGTAAAGTGTGTTTTGCATCTATAGTCAATACTGTGCATGTGTATATATATAACATCTATATAGTAAAGTGTGTGATTTACTTTTGCTGTGGGTCCAGGTTTAATAACTGTAACACAGCTTGGGCAGCTTCCTGTTTCGCAGCCTTTTTGGTTGACCCTTGACCTTTCCAAACCCAAATAAAACATATGGTTATATTAGCACACTGGTGATGATTGTTATGTAAACATCAGTGCTGGTGATCACCTGTGCAGCTCTTCTCTTGTATACTGACATGGAACGTGAAGCTGGGCTGATGCGCGTCCCCGTCAGATCTGCTCAGTGTGTACACGGGCGCGCTCCCGACTCTGATGCCGTGCTCGTGCAGGATCTGAACGGGACTCTTAGCAACACAACTGAAACACAACAACAACAACACACAAACCAGCTGTTAGTGTTACACGCACATAGTGTGAGATAGTACACACTGAGTGTGAATGAGTGTGTAAAGGTGAAAGAATGCTTGTGTGTTACATGTTACTCACTCAGAGTCCGCCATCTTGTTCTGTAGTGCGCATGCGCGGAGGGGTTGTTGTTTGACTGACAGAGGTGATGGCCAATGGCATTGCGTGATTCTGCTCGTAAGCTCCGCCTTTCTTGACGCTGATGTCATGCGGCCTTGCAGAACCGGAAATGGTTTTTATGTCAGAATCAAACAGAGAAAAATGTTTATTGTGTAATAATAATAATAAGTGACATAATTATGAATATTCAGTAAATGTTATGGAATTATAATTAAACAGTTTGGAGGACTTTGGGCTCCAGGAAGGATTTTACACTTTTGTATTTTGAAACTTTTGTGTCAAAATAATTTTGCAAGAAAAAAAGTTACAAATAAACTTTTTTGCATCAAAACAACACACATACTTTAAACCAGACATCCCAATAAATAATATAATTAAAATATAATAATAAAAATTAAAGAGCATGAGACATAAAAAAGAAAAAATACAAAAGAACGATGAAATAAATATACAAAGTTAAGAACTAAATCATGGAGAAATCATGATAATATTTTAAGACATCATATAATCATTTTCAGATCAAATGTAACTTCTTAGCGCATATAATCGTGTCTTCTCACTTTTAATTAAAAATACATTAAACCCAATGTAAATAAGAATGAAAATCTATCGTTAACGCTATCAAACGCGGCTTTGAATGACTAATTTTACTTTTGTGAATATGATATTTACCAATCTCAATCATGAGATTAACCATAAAATAAAAAATAACATTTTTAGATTTAAAATATATTAAAAACAACTTTAGGCTCCATGTGGTTATTTATATATAGTATCTGGCAAATATCGAGCGCATTAAACCAAAGTGATTCTGTGAATATTAATCAAGATAATCTGATAAACCTGTGAGAAAAGCTCTTACAACAGAATTATAATATCTGTATTTAATAGGGAATGACCATTTGATCAACAATAATGTAGCGGACGAAACTAAAACATCCGATAAATACTCTAATCCTTCCAATTTTGAATTTCTGGGTAACTATATTGTAAGAATTACTATAATGTTGATAGAAATAAGGTAAAGCTAGATGTAATTTGTATCAGAATAATCACAAATCAACAAAAATAAAATGTATCTGCAAAATATATGTTATGAGAAACCACATTGAGTTTGGTCTTAATAGATCATTTCTTGTCCCATTTCTCTTTAAATGTTTACAAGTCGCTATCACAGACGACAACGGAGCCCTAAAATCCTAGAAACCCCTTCTACCCACGTAAGACTAGCAATAGTCAAATAGACAAATCTGAAGCCAATCATTAAAAATACGTTAAGACTTTCATTTTGGAGAAGAATTTAACCCTTGCCCTTCTGTTATATCACTTGTAATATCTATCCCTCAATATTAAACCCTGTGTTAACTTATATATCACAAAAACATGTTGTTTCAATAAATATTTAACATTTTGTTAAACTGAGCTTACATCCAAAAGCATCTGAAAATAAATTAACTAGTTGCTTTGGTGCAGTCAACTGCTCTTTATCTTTCAAAAAAAAAATTTTTTTTATCTTTTAAAAAAATAAGAGTGTCATCTGAAAGCTGGGACGCTTTTATTCTACACCCTGGGCGAGACCCCCTTCGAGCACACCCACCCCAATCAACCCCACCCCACAAACACAAACAATATCATATAAAGTTCTATACAAACAGTTGTATTTCATTATAACATATATGTGATAGTTTCTTAAATGCACAAATCCTTCATTAGAAATCCAGACATTAGAGAATTAAGTTTTAACTATTGCAATTTAAACAGAAAACACACTTTTTAAGGTGCACAATTTCCACCTTCAAGATTGTCAAAGGACCATGAACACAATTCTGCACAAAATATGAGTATAAGTTATTACACTTAAATAATATACACTTACATATTAAAAATATATACCGGACGTGAATCGAGCGTCAGGCGCGACTGATTTACATGTTAAGTCAATGCAGAGATGTGAGGAGATTTGAAAAAATGTAACTTTGGCAAAATTTTGTGCCGCGCAAACCAATCAGAAGCTTGCTTAATCTAAAACAAACATGGAGGATAAAGTCATCAGGGCTTATGTGGAAACAGAGCTTCATAAAGCCATATTATACTTTTATTATACTTTAACAAAGACAAGAATAAAAGTGACATTTACTGGAAGAAATTTAGTGAAGAAAAATTATCTTTACTCAATTTGAGTATAAATAAAGCCATCACATGAAGTTTAATCCCTTTATTTTACAATAAAATTACTTTTCCTCTGACAAGTTGATGAGTTTCCCTTCTAAGATGCCCTCCCCCCTGACAGAAGCCCTTCCCCCTGCGCGAATGACGCGTTGAACGCGAATTGTAAACGCGAATGAACTTAAAAGTTCAAGCGTCAAACTACACGCGTGTGGCGCATCAACACGTGAAATTTGCGTCTAGTGGGAACGCAGCATTAAGTCTTGTCGAGGTTTCCATTGGGAAGCTTCTTAGAAATAAATGTTCCATAAAGCAAACCCGGCGGCTTCACAGGTGCATCCATGTTAGAATGTCACGTGCGATGAGGTCATTTCACAGTAGGTATACACACAGGTTAGAAGACTCGCTCTCGCCCCCACCTCTGTAATTCGGTTACGTATACATCCGTGCTTAAAGATCAAAGTTGGAAGTCATCATAGCTCTTGTAGTATAGAAGCAGTTCTCAACCCAACTTTGAGAATAGATTAATGGCGGTAATTTTTTTATCGCCCGATTAGAGTCTAACGCCGGCAACAGCCCACCACTAATATATATATAAACTGATACATATAAATGTAATAAAAGCAGAGAGCAACAATATTATTATCAACAAAATATATTAAGAATATTATACAAATGCAATATAGAGTAAATATTCTAAATAGCACAAATTTTTCATCACGCAAATGTAAAAAAACTTTAAAGAGGGCATAGGCTTAGAACCGAAAACAAAGTAAAGAACAGAAAAAAACACGAAAACCTGACCTTTCTGGCCTTCTTTGATGCAAAACATCATGGCATGCAATACCATGAATCCTCAAGTATTTAGTAATTGATGAAGATGACAGGAAGCCCTTTATTAAAGAACTTTAGTTTTGAAAAGCTCCTGTCTGCTTGAGCCACAGGGACTGGTAAATGCAATCCGAGAGCAGTTAATCTAAATTTCATGGAGGAATTGTTAGCTTTTGCCTCATATTTTATGCATGACACACTTGTAATTATGACTTTTAAATCTGTACTTAGCACACTGTAGCAAATAAACAACAAATGTTTGTGTTTAAAAGTACCTTTAACACACCGGTGTACCTCACGGATCAGTGCTTGAACCACTGCTCTTATCGATACATGATATCGCTGGGATCGGAAATTCGGAAGCATGGCTTTTCCTATCACTGCTGTGCGGATGATACGCAGCTGCACTTAGCGTTCCATCTGAACTCCAGACGTATCGGCACATGTCTCAGCAGGGCTGAGTTACAACACTCTCTGGATGAAGGACCACCTTCTACAACTGAACCTAGCGAAAACTGAACTTCTTGTCATGTCCGCCCACCCCAAAGATCTGTCACAACCTCTTTTTCCAACTAGGCCCATCCATCATAGCACCCTTCAGGACAGGCAAAAATTTGGGCATGGTAGTCATTGATCAATTAACTTTCAAGGATCATGTTGCGAGTACCGCCAGGTCCTGCCGTTTCCTTCTTGACAACATCAGAAAGAAAAGATACCTCCACTATCAAACCTTGTCAAATGATACAGAATGCAGGTTCAAGATTGGTATTCAAGGAACCTAAAGGAGCACACGTCACACCTTATCAACTCATTAACCCCTCAAGTTACACTTGCTCCCTCTAGCAGTTCGCATCTAGTTTAAAGCTCTCCTCGTTGCCTACAAGACTACCACAGGTTTAGCACCCACCTATCTTCATTAGCTGATACAGTATGTGCCTGCTAGATATCTGCGCTCAGTGAAAGATCAACGTCTGGTGATGCACGCCCAAAAAGGTAAGAAATCACTCACACGCAAATTCTCTGGATCAGATCCACAATTGTGGAACGATTTGCCAGTTACAACGGATCGTGCAGAATCTGTCTCCATCTTTAAATCACACCTTAAACCTATCTTTTCCGCTTGCACTTAGCCTTCAAATAAACCTATTTATTATCCTCACCCTTTCTAGACCAGTAATAAACCTTTTTTGACATACTCACTCCATCAAAAAAATTTTATAAAAATATTTGCCCCTTGATAGCTATGTTGTGTTTTTCTTAATAGGACTGGCACAATTTCACTTACGATTGCTTTGTTACCTCTTCTTCTAACTTCTTCTTTTGTAAACTTAATTTGTAAGTCACTTTGGATACAAGCATCAGCTAAATTACTTAATGTTAATGTAAATGTTAAAGAGCCTACACATTTCAAAATTCTGTTAGTTATTTACAGGCTCCAACGACTGATGGAAATGATAGATGAACTTGTAACAGTTTTAATGCAAAACACAAATCCTGTTTGACATTCACTAATAATGTAATTTAAACCTTTCTTTAAATGATTTGCATAAACATGAAACAACAGCTTATAGTCAACACTAAACAAAGTTATAGGACGCCAGTTACTTAGTTTCAAATGGTCTTTATCAGGTCTTGGTAGTGGGTTATTAATCCTTGCTTCATAGATGTTGATAGTTCCTATAGTTCAATACATCCTGTATTTAATTCGAATAAAGGTTTTCCATTATATCCCAGAAGCATAAATAAAACTCCACTGAAAGACAATCTGTACCCGGTGATCTATTTTTTTTAATTGATTCACTCAGTTCATCACATAAATCCCTACATTTTGTTGAAATGGACTGGACAGATAATCCAATTAGAATTACAGTTAAAATTGATTAATGGCTTCCATATAACTTGAAATTAATTTTGGGTTGAAACCACATTATCATAAATTTTGAGAGAGGAAATAAATGTTTTCCTTTGAGAAAAAAATAACTATTTTCTCCAACTATTTATCTCTTTAACAAACAAACGCACCTTTTGCAGTGTAAATATATATCAATATATATTTCTTATGGCCTCCATCTTAACTTTATCATCCTTAGGAAGGTTTTCTTTTTACAAGGAAATGTGTAAATCTGTTATTTGTGCTTTTCCTTTATTTAATTTTTTTTAACTTGTTTACTAAAAAAACTGTCTAAAATTTAAATAGCTCTCATTTCACAACATATATCATTAGATTATTTCCAAATGTCTGTTTAGCTTTGGTAATAAACAAAATTCTAATTACTGAGCAGATTATTGTTCAATTGTTCACATTTGTGTTTTATTTAAGGCTAGAAAGGGTAAAAAAACTTTTATGATCTGAAAAAGATGCGTAAGAATGTGTAACTTCTGATACTGAAGGACCTTAAGAAAAATGTCCTTACGTGTTCAAAAATCGGAGATCAGACTTGTCGAATAAGTTGAAACTTTATTGATCAGAATACAGCGCTGGGTTGTCAGTCCACGGCTTCCACACTGACCAACAACTCAGTAACAGAATCACACAACATTTATAGCATGTATCGTCGGTCAATCTTCTAGGCCGGAAGGGATCATCCCCTGCTTCCAAAAAAGGCAGATCTGGTTCATTTTTCGCTTTCGATTTCTCGTGCATCAGATGACTTCAGTTTCTGTAGAAAAACATATCAAAGAGACAAAAAACACAGCACAGAAGAACACTACCTCCTTTTCTTCTTTTAATTAGGATACAACAGTAACTCTTAGTTTTTCTGGTATTTGGGAGTGTGTTTTACTTCTCGTGTTTAACAACCTCCGCATGAGAGGCCTTGTACTGGCAGATAGGAGTAAGGTCAGACGACTCTTCTCCTGCAGCGGTTCTGTTCCCATCACTTCTCCCTTTCTTGCACGTACACTTTTCCTGCCTTGCAAGCATATTGTTAACAAAAGCATATTCCAAAGCAATCCTTTTTATGGTTACTTATTCTCAATATACTTTAGTAGAACTTGTAAAAGAATATGATTATTTGAATGATTAATAAAACTTCAATCAATAAAACATAAGAGTATAATATTGTATAAGAAAGATGATTAATACAGCATTGGTTAATAAACCATAAAATCATAAAGATGATTAATACAAACATTGATTAATAAAAAATAAATCATAAAAGCTGTTTAATGCAACATATGATTGTATCATTTTCCACAATACGTATTGGAAACATTCATGGGTAACCAACCATATTCTGTCAGTATTCATCTTGAAACATTGCAGCAGGCAGTTTTCACCATTTATAAAGACCTATTCAGCTCCATGAAAATAGACTCTCTTTCCCTGTTCCCTTGCCTCTTTTACCTATGCCCATAACTACTGCCTCTGCTGCCTTTAGACCAACGTCAAATCCTTCATCAGACTCTTTCCTTAAGAACAGGATGGTCAGGTGATGCTTTCCAACTTTCTTTCTTAAATCTCAGAGTGCAGACTGAATGATGACAGGCCTATATATAGTTCATTTTAGGTTAATGTTTCTGAAATTCCCCCTTTCTTCTGTAAATCATAGCTTGGTCACATTTACTTGCAGGTAAAGATTTCAACTCCTCCCCTACAAAGTTGAGTGGCTTTGAAAGATTAGCAACAGTAATAGAGTTTTGTGCTATTTGCTTTTCCCTTGTCGTGAAGAGATCACTAAGAACTTCTGCTTGACATCCTTTTTTTGCCATAGGACTGCTTGTTGGTGTATTTGGAGACAAATCATAGACTTAAAATGACATATCAAAAGCACTTTTCCTTTAGTATTTCACAAGTTTTGCCCGTGAACTGTTCTTGAATTAATCAGGAATAGGTGAAGGTCATGGCACACACTGCAGTGACGTGAAGTGAAATATTGCCAAGTATGGTGTTCCATACTTGGAATTTGTGCTCTGCATTTAACCCATCCAGTAAGTGAACACACACACACTGTGAACACACACCCGTAGCAGGTGGCAGCCATTCTGCGGCGCCCGGGGAGCAGTGGGTGGGGGATTGGCCTTGCTAAAGGGACCCACCTCAGTCGTTGTATTCCCGCTAGTTTCGAGTCTCGAAACCAGCAACCTTGGATCATGAGCCCAAGACTCGATCCACCAGCTCACGATGTCAGTGAATTGCCTTTGGTTATAACAAGTAAAAATGTTTACCTTAACATGATTTCGTGTAACATCCGATATCGTCTTAACATTTTTGAGATATGCTTGTTAGTTTTCTCAGCAGCATCTCCGTTGTCTTTGCATATATTGATTCATATTTATATGGTATATTATATTTCTATTATTCTATAAATATGATCTGAAGCGAAAACATCAATATTCCAGAAGATCATTCTGTGAAACTAAACAGATGGTTGTATGGTTGAAACCATACAACACAACATCAACTCCTGAACCACAACGACAAGCTAGAAAACAAATTAAAAATTCTGGAAACACAAAGACAATAAAGTCAAACCGGAAAAGATAGGGGTGTTGTGTGGCCGGAGTGATCGCAGCTTATTGGACGGAACTCCTGTCAATCTAAATAACCAGAACCTACATTTACTACTACGAAATAGGACGATTCTACTCAATATAGATTTAGTCTTTGATTAATGTGCAATGGCCACAATTTGTTCCATTAATATAAAACTTGAGGATTTGTGTCTGCTGTGCCTTATGGTTTGGTGTTTTTTTTTAGATTTGATATTGCGTTTTGTAATTTGTAATTTTCGATCTGTTATTTGGTTTTGTTTTTGGTTATTTATTTTCCGATTTGTGGTTTGGCACTTCTCGGACACCGTATAAAAGTAAATAAATGCAGTAAAAATGATTCAAAAAAAGTATACCAGCATTCTACACTAAGACTATTTTAATTCTAAAAAGTAGTAAGCATTCAATACTTGAATATTGAACAGAATAACAGAAATGTTAAAAGTCTGAAAGTGATATTTAGTGATGGAAACTACCATTTAGATGAGTAATTATACACCAATAAATCATGTGATTCATATTTGTGAACAGGATGAATTTCTCGGATGGACGGTGACGCAGGGACAAAATAGCCAGAGTTATGAAAGACGAAGAATGGTGATGAATCCAGTGAAGTATTACTGTTATGAAACACAAGGATGATGGAAACAAAGATGCAAGTAACCAGTTTATTGACAGACGGGATAAATGGCAGAAATTAACAGAAAGGATGGATGAAGTCTCTCGGATGGGTAGGTGGTGCAGGGACTATGATGCTCAGCGTAGTGACGTATGGTGAAGAGAGATCCAACGTAGAACATCCAAAGAGACGATAATCAAGAGGAGGCAAACCAGGGTTTCCAAGGACGAACACACGACGAAACAATCCACTGACATCAAACAACGATCTGACAAACAGGAGAGATTGCAGTGAGTTTAAGTAGCCAAGAGAAGATGAGCAGCAGCCGGAGAGGGTAATGAGAACAGGTGACGGGGATACAAAATAATGAGGACTAATCCAAATCAGACACATCGATGGGGGAAGACAATGGGATAAACCAAATCAGAACAATGACAAATTCCAGAAACACAAGGAGATATGTAACACACAGACATACACAAGTACACGTGACATGAAAAACACATTGGATTCATAAACCGTGGCAAAAACAGACACTAACCGACTGACAAGACAACGACCAGGGACTTCCAGACAAACAAACACTGAAGACCACATCAAACGCTATCGAACAATCATCTGACAAACGGAAGAGAATTCAGTGAGAATATATATGGTGAGATAATGGGCATCAGCGGGTGATCGTGATCATTTGGGGGAAAAAAAAGACAAACAGGGATGAGAAAACACTCAGACCAACTATGACTTAACAAGGGTGCATGGCAACAGATAACAAGGATGCAGAACATCTCTAAGACCACGTCCGTCGGGAGGCCCTGTAACCGAAAGACATGGTCATGGGAGGGAGGGTGGTAACGAAATCTAGAGCGATATGGGACCAGGGTCTCAAAGGAATCAGCAGCAGTTGAAGGAGCCCATCCGGGGGTCTGTTAGAAGTCTTACCAGTGGCACAAACAAAGCAAGCCAAAACAAAACTGTGAATGTCGCGAGCCGTAAGTGGCCACCAAAATCATTGCTTGTGTGACCTTTGGGTTTTCCTATTCGACTCCGTTTGTCCCACCCTTCATTAACACACACCCTCGAAATGTGGATGACAGCTAAATTTTTTCTCCTGCACACAGAGAGGTTAAAGAGAGAAGATGGTAAATCGTGACTGTGTAAAGCGCCACCCACAGCAGTTCTCCTTAGCTCTGCTGCTTTCAATATCACAGTAAACATTACTCATTCACATTATAGTGTACGTAACAAAACAGTAAGCGAAAATAAAACAAATTTGAAGTGCAAAATTATCTCTCCTGGAAAATTACAGACTATGCAATTCAATTCAAAAATTTTAATTCCTAAACGTTGGTTGTAATCGTCTACAACCGATTACACAGCTTACATCATCCATTTTATGTTACTCTTTAATCTATGAAATTAATTGAAATAACATCTAATATTTTTATTAATTAAATACTTTATAAAACACAGTTTGTACCAAAAATTTCTTAACAATATAAAAAAATTTAACTTCATGAACCAAGTTAATTCTAAAACACTATATTTAAAAAGCATTTACCTGCACAAAGAGCAGTTAAAGAGAGAAGATGGTAAATCGTGACTTTGTGTAAAGCTCCACCTATTCAAAATACATTTCACCTCATTAGAAAGCATATTTAAAAGGACGCAGTTGGAATGATCATTGAGTGTATCCACACGGATATAAAAAACGATCAAAATACTCATAAATGTAAACAGAAAACACTCTGTACAGAGCAATAAGTGTCTATTGCGGCAATCCTTTTATAAAGTGTCAAACATTTGATATAAAATTATAAACTAACTTTCAGTGTGGAGACACACCCACAGCAGTTCTCTTTAGCTCTACTGCAGATTGTTCAAACACAGTGAGCTACAGCGCCACCAGCGCAGCCAAAATGATGCGCAATCCCATTATTGCAGGATTTACTCAGAGCCCACAATCTATAACATTTATCTCGTTACACTTGACCAAATGAGCGGTGCCACTGACTCCTGGATGACAAGCTACATTGGAACAGTGCCCTCACTAAATAACTTCGGACCGTAATTCCTCTACTGACAGGAGGTGTTACCCTTTGTAAGGCTGTTTCGACCTTCGATTCGAACTCCCATGTGAGTGTGGAGATAATGAGTGTCTCCGGAAAAATGTATTCAGAAGAAGACGTCCGATCGAAATGGTCAAAAATACAAGATAATGAATAGGGTTTGATGTTTTTGGATCCCGGCTGATGTACTCCAAATACTTTGATGCGTCCATATGATAAAAGGTACCCCCGTCCCTTCTAACGAGTGATGCCATTCTTCCAATGCTAACTTGACATCCAACAACTCTCAATTGCCAATATCATAGTTACTTTTGTCAGGGGACAAATGATGAAAAAAAGCGCAAGGGTGCATTCTGTTCTCTGTCGAGAAGCATTGGGATAGCACTGCACCTACCCCACCTACGAAGCATCGACCTCCACCACAAACTGACGAAGGATCAGGGGTGACTGGGATGGGGGATGAAACAAAGCGGCCTTTCAGTTCGGTAAACACAGCCTCAGCAGCGTCTGACCACCTTAATGTAGATCTGGAGGAGGTAAAGGCGGTCAGAGGCGAGGCTAGTTGGCTGAAGTTGCAAATAAAATGGGGGTAGAAATTGGCAAACCCCAGAAACCTCTGTAGGGCCTTAGGGGAATCTGGACTTGGCCGATTCACCACAGCCTTAACCATTTTAAGATCCATACACATCCCCTCAGCCGACACAATGTACCCTAGGAAAGGAACACACTGTGCATGAAAATCGCACTTTCCCATTCTCTAGAAGCCTCTAAAGCACTCGTCGAACGTCCTGCACATTTTCCTGGAGAGACGAGGAAAAGGTCAAAATGTCGTCCAGGTAGACATATATGAATCGATTGACCATATCTCGCAGCACGCCGTTGATGAGTGCCTGGAAGACCCCTTGGGAGTTGGACAAACCAAAGGGCATGACCAAATATTCGAAGAGCCCCCTGGGGTTGTTAAAGGCAGTCTTCCATCTCCCCTCCTAATGGGGACCAAATGATAAGCGTTTCTTAAGTCCAATTTAATGAAGACCGATGCTCCCTGCAACTTCTTGAAGGCTGAAGATATTAAAGGCAAAGGATACGTATTCTTTACTGTAATGTCATTCAGTCCACAGTAGTCAATACAAGGTCGCAGAGAACCGACCTTCTTCCCCAGAAAAAAGAACCCCGATGGAGAAGATGAGGGTCGAATGAACCCTGCTGCTAGAGAGTCAGAAATGTGTTTCTCCATAGCTCTCTCTCTAGAACTGTGTGTGAATATAATCCACTGCCTTCTCCTGAAACACAGACACAGACGTACAAGCAGACACAAGACAAGACTCACGACACTTCTTTTCTCCACTATGATATAGTTTTTAAGTTGCCAGTCAGTCCGGGGGTTGTGTTTGGTGAGCCAAGGGTGTCCTTAAACAATGGGTGCAAGGGGAATCCAAAATGTAGAAGGAAATGTTCTCAGTATGATTGCCGGATATAGTGAGTGAAATGGGTTTGGTGGTGAAGGATATGGTGGGCAAGGTTGGGCCATTGAGGGCGTGGACAGCAATGGGGTGAGTAAGGGAGAGGAGGCGTAAAAAAATCTCTGCAGAAGTTCGGCTCACCACTGTAGAGCTCCGGGGTTGGTAATCGGGGCTCTGACTGGGAGACACAACTGGGTTGTACGAGTGGGGCTGTCTGTGAGGTTTGCCCAGCGGGAGCTTGAAGTTGATGGACCTTTTGGGTAAGCTCTGACAACTGCGCCATAAGAGCACAGATAGCCTGTTCCAACTCGTTCATGCTCTTCTCCTGGGCATCCGGATTGTTTACATTATGCAGAACGTGCACACTATGTTTAGTGTTTAATGTCTAGTGCTTAATATTATGTATACATTGTGTTGAATTTTTCCACCGTGTTTGTCCAATAGTACACTTTGTGTACTGATTATATGTATGTGCATATTGCACACCGTCTTATGTGGAAGTCTGTACTATATGTTACATGTTACCTGTACTGCGTTGTTTTTGGAGCAAGCTCCCAAGAATTTCACTCACCAGGGCACATGTGCCGTGGTGATGTGACAATAAAAGTGAATTGAATTGAGAGATATAAGTCCGGATGATCTTCCCACGTAGAGGGAAGAGAACCTGCTGCTTCCACGAGGTGTTAGATGATTCTGTCATGAGAAGGATGAAATGGAAACAATTGCAAGTAAAGCTGGTTTATTGAGCAGTTAGGATGAATAGAGAACACAATGACCATGAAGAATGAACAGGATGAATAAACAGGATGAGTTTCTCAGATGGCCGGTGGCGCAGTGACAAGATGGCCAGAGCGATGAACGACGAAAAATTGTGATGAGTCCAGTGATGTATAATCCGGAAGTAATCCAGACACTAACCGACTGACAAGACAACGACCAGGAAGACATCGAAAAATCATCTGAGAAACGGAAGAGAATTTAGTGAGAATATATATGTGAGATAATGGGCATCAGCTGGTGATTGTGATGAGATCAGGAGGGAGAAATAGACAAACGAGGACCAGGCAAGAAAAACAGGTGACAACTTGGACTAAACAAGGGGATGTGGAAACAGATAACAAGGAGCAGGGCTGGACTGGGACAAAAAATCAGCCCTGGACTTCATCCAGACCGGCCCAGTATGCATGTAAACATAAATACATTAATCTGCATGTAAAATTACCGACTAGAATTTATTTACTATCAAAACCAAGAACAACCTATTAAAATAATAAACAAAGAAAATGCAAATGATTTTTATCAGGCTTTATTGTAAATATCTAAAGGTCTGCTTATTATTCCAATAGAAATATTAATGCTTGGGGTATACAATTTCTGCAGTAACTATATTTCATGAGGTGCAACATCACTGCCAGGGCCTACATTAGAATCTTAGTGAACAGTTCACTTTTCTCTGCAACTTTGTCAATGATCACATCAGAGTCAAGAGAGAAAAGGATGTCCCTCTCTGTTGCCATCAACATAAAAGTGAGAGCTGTATCTTTAAACAAAAAGTAACAGATGATCGGTTTACTTGAACTGAGGCGCTAAAGCGATGCCAAAAAGGTATTGTCTGAATTTCGTAATAAAATGGACAGAACCTGAGAGCTGAGAATTTCAAATGTCATTTATATAGATCAGTGAGGCCTATTACAGCTGAAATATCATAACTGTTTGAAACAAAACAATGCAGTAGCCTACGTGTATCATTAACGGTCTGTCTCACCTCAGCAGTCAGGCCCGCCCTGCGGACATCTTCACCGAAGTCTTTTGCCGGCCTTCCAGCAAATAATTAATTTATATTGACACATTTGGTGGCGTCTGCCTAAAGTGCTTGTCGTTTTCTCTCTCTCAACTTCTCGGCCCCTCCTTTACGCTTAGAGATTTTATTCTTTAACATATTTAATTTCGTTGCACATCATCACATCGCTGCAGGTGTAAAGCGGGCGCTTTTCAAGGCTAGAGCCTGATTGGCCAATACTCAGTGAACAGGACACGTGTGCTCATCAATGTACAACAATGTACTTACGAATATACTTATGATTACTAATGTTTTAAAAACAATACATAACGCACCGGCCCAACTAGACCGCGGCCCACCGGGAATCTCCACAAGACATTGGTTGTTAGAGGAGCGCAGAGATCTGGAGAGGTAGACCGTGAATCCGCGAGTGAAGGTAGCTGGGTGCTGAACCTGTAGTATAATAGAAGCTTGTTTCACTCATTTTGGCCCTGTTGGCCTTCCTTAGGGCTGAAAACCTAGTTTAATGTAAACATATAAGTGAATAAAAATAAAACAACAAACCCTACACTTGTTCCATGAAAATATGTACACACCAAGTTATTTATTGGCAATAACCATATGATAAAATACTAATGAAGTTATCCTTCAATGCTCTCATAAATTCATACATTAATAACCTTCACTTCCAGTACATGTTATTCATATATTTAGTAACTTGTTAGAATATCAGCTCATGTTAAGCATGCACCAAAATACTAATGAATAATTTTAACCAATAAATTAAGCATTTTAACAAGTTAAAAGAACTGAAAATACTTGTAATACCAAAATATGACCATTCTGTAATTCTTATTATTTCAGTCCTATAGTCTGTTGCTATGCCCGATTTACATCATAAACACTAAATTAAATTTTACATAATCAGAATGAGCATTAAACAAGCTAAAAATTATAAGTTGTTCTGGTTAAAAATAAAAGTTTAACTGGTACAATTTGAAACTCTTGACATATAAAATATCTTGCCTGTTGTCTTTCAGTTTAAATAAATTAAACGCATAGATTAATGTAAACTGCATTAAACAGTTGGAATACAGTGAACACGAGTGAATCAATATTCCACAATGGACAACCTGATCATCTCTATGTGAAGGAGATGTGTGGACTACATACAACAACGCTTAAGATCTTCAGGTTCATCTCATCAAAAATGGGTGCAAAAACAAAACGTGTTGCATTCATATTTTTTGTTAAGTGTATAATGTAATGATAAACTATGATGCTGCTTATATTTTTCCAATTGTATTGACGTTTAGAGTAACAATGAGCTCAGTGTTGATCACTAACCCCATCTGTTGTGCGATTCTCCTGCCAGTGCGGTTAAACAGGCTTAGCGATATACAAAAGAAGATATTTTGAAGAAAGTCGGTAATCGTACACCAGGTGCTCCCATTTAATTTCTTTTGTTTAGACACACAACTAGTGTTAGTGAACGGGTGAGCGTCACAAGTATTGTTCAAAATATCTTCTTTTGTGTTGTACAGAAGAAGGTCATACAGTTTTGAAATGACAAGAGAGTAAATACATGATTAAAACAATTAATTTTTTAATGATAAAAAAAAATAAAGCATCATTAATCCTACAGCATATATTCGAGCAAATTATGTTTTTCCTAATTTTTATAGCAACCATTTGGAAAGGACTCTTACTTTTAATTACATTACATCACAATGATTAATTGTAATCCCTGTAATAACAAAATATAACCACGTCCACGTTATTTCTAAAAACAAAGCACTGTTTATTAAACATCCAGTAACAAACGAACAGCCCATATCAAGAAGAACAATATACACACTGGCTTCTATACAATCCTATGGAAGAGATATATGAATATGCATGAAGTAGAGATGGAGAGAGCAGATCTGGATTTATATTCTTCAGAGATCTCCTGAGACAGAGGCAACATCTGAGCCTCATTGGTTTTGAAGGACACATAAGAGTTTACGTGAGACCTTTTTATTTATTTGCTGTTATACTGTTGGTTTAAGATGTGCTCATATGAATCTGAACTGGATCATATCATGATAATACAGTGGTTATGTGATACAGGGTAGAAGCATTATAAAGCTACTGCTGACAAGGTTAAACAATTTATGTCCTAGAATATTCACTGATTTGGTCACACTGTCATTTGGAGTTTATGAATGTGACACAATGATACAGAGGACTGCTGTCAAAGGTTCAGCTTGACATTTACCACATCGGACTGCACATATACTGTACAACATACAGAACTACTGTCAAACAGCCAATTGTAAACGTCTGATTTAATGCACATAAAATGCCTGGACATTCCTTAAATATATACATTCGTAAACAAATAAAAAGGGAATTTAAGGCTTTGGGGTTTCTTCCTGCGACATCGTGTGGGATTTGGTTTTTAAAATAAGTGCACAATAAAATAATAGTTTACTTACAAACATTAATGTTATAGTTCATATTTTCTAGACATTCCAAATTCTATTGATGACACCTTAACGTTGATATATTATAATGGGGATGTTGAGTTATTTCCACATGCAGGTATATTTGTACATGAATTCTTACCTGTAATATTCTACACTTTGCGGTTTCTTTAACACAATTTTCTTAAATAGATCTGCTGCATGAAAAGATTCAACCTTGAAGTGATTATTCAATCCAACTGAATATTCTGTCATCATTTACCTGTATGACACAAAAGAAGATGTTTTTTAAATGATCTTGCAGTGGGTTTGTGTCCATAGAACAGAAGGAAAAATGATTTTTGGTTCCCAACATTCTTCGAAATATCTTTGGGGGTTTGCAGAACATCAGTCAGTCATACAGGTGCAAAGCGTGATAGAATCTTTTAATATCAGGTGAACCATTTTTCTTGTTACTGACCCCAGTTTGTTCATTAGTTAACTGAAAATTCTGTCAACGTTTTCTATAACTTATTTGAAGAAAATATGTCTTTTTAGTAATCTATAGGTCAGATAGTGACAGATTTGATATTTTTAGGTGAACCATTACTTTAGTGACTGACAAAACTCTCCGGTTGTATCTCAAAACATTCTCCTAAACATTGCCTATATTCAGTGATGCCACTATTTCTAGCTATGCAGTTCTCACAATTCCAGTGTACTTATAGTTTATCAATCTATGAATCACAACAGTCTCATATTCCTCCTAGAAATCCATATTATTTACTTCACAACACACTATATAAGTGCCCAATGACATGGTGTATAGTTTGTCTTGAAGCACTGGATGTAATGTGCTATGATGTCCCACGTTCTTTCTCATAATGTATGGCCCACAGTGCTGCTCACAAGTCCTTTAACGTTCGTCACGGGTCTGACATCGTGGAGCTGTTTGCGTCTGTCTATAAACGCAGCGAGTCTGACGGTGTCCAGTGGTGTTTTGGAGTAATCCCCGCTGTGAGCGCTGACCCAGGGGTGCTGCAGACACGTAGCCGAGCTCGGCCTTTTCCTGGGGTCCTGGTTCAGCGTGGACACGATGAAGTCTTTGGCGGCCTGGCTGACTCCACAGAAGTATTCCTCTGGAAAGCAGAAGTCCAGCCTGCAGATGTTAACGCAGGTCTCCTCCAGACTCTCATCCAGAAACGGGGACACGCCGCTGAGCATGACGTAGGCCAGCACCCCTACGCTCCAAACGTCCGTGGACAGGGAGACCGGGGTACCCTGGATAAGCTCTGGGGCGGCAAACTCGGGGTTCCCCAGGAAGAGATGTACGTAGCGGTGACTGGAGATCTGTATGGCATCGCCCAGGTCTGTGAGCTTCACACAGGGCACGGGCACATGGAGGTCCACCAAAAGGTTTTCAGGCTAAAGGAGAGGAAATCGTTCAAACCATCCGAGTTCAGCACAACAATACTCGGCATAGTGCTATGTGGTTGCGTCTATAAGTTGCCCATGTCACCCCCAAAAGTACTAAGTTCGGGTTTGATAGTATTGATAATTTAATTATTAAATAATTTGAAGTACTATTTAAAATGTAAGTGTTTCACCTTGAGGTCCAGGTGAGCGACTCTGCAGGTGTGCAGGTGCTGTAGAGCTTCCAGTGTATCTTTAATGAAGAACGCAACCTTCTCCTCCATCAGCTCATCATGAGCCACCAGATAATCCAGTAGTCGGCCGTCCTCAACACTAAACAAATACAATTTTAATCATTCAAGTAGCTCCAAGTCGGATTGATGCTGAACATCTAAAAATGGTTGCAAACATGTACTTGGTTGTAAACAAGCAGAATTACAAATTAAGTCTCAATTTTTCATGTCTCACAACCAGTATCTATTTAAATCTTTATATTATTCATTTTGATTAGTAGAACATTGCACATATTGTTAACTGTGGACTTTCTTCTCAAAACACGAAGAAGAAATTTTGGAGAAGGGTGGTAACATGGTTTCCAACCAATGGACACCAGGAATTTAAATGTGAAGGATGACACTATTTTTTAATTTTGGGTGAACAGTCACTTGAAATTGAACAGAAAATTTGTGTCTATAAAAGAAATGTGTCGGAAGTATTTTATTCAAGGATTTTTAAAACCTGATTGGTCTGTCTGAATGTCACATTTGACTTGGGCTCTACGCATTAGAATCCAGATTGGTAATGAAAATGGATTAACTCACAGCTCAAGAACCAGCATATAGGCTGTGGGTGATTCATATGTGTCGATGAGCGCCACCAGCTGGGGATGTTGAACATGACGCAGCATGTCGGCCTCATGAGCCACCTGGTCCTTCTTCTGCATCTTCTTATTGACAAACTTCACAGCCACTTCCTTCTTACCCGTCTTACTCGAACACTTTCTCACCACCGAGAAGCGACCCCTACAAGAGTTCGAAGAAACATTCAAGAATCTCCCTGACAGGGTTAAGCTCTATGTCAGAAGGGAATTGTTTACCGTCCAATTTCACACAGTTCTGTGAATGTCGATTCAAAGTTTTCTTTCCAGTGGATTCCAGTGCCATCATAGGTTGACGCTTGATGGAGGAAAAGAACGGTCTTCAAAGAGGTTTTGAACGACAGGTTTTAAGAGATTTATATTTGATTACTTGTATTCACCTGTGCTGGGTAATGATACCATGTTTGAGGGTTCGCTGGGTGGACTGGTGCCCCAGGGGTTACTGGCACTGACCCTGAACTGGTAATGACCACCAGGAATCAGATTCTCGATCTTCACACACACATCTGTGATGGAGACCATCGACTGCTGCCACACCAGAGAATCTGCGCACACACAAAAACACAAGACTTTTGTTTGTCGACATGATGCTTTAACCTTTCATTATGAATAGCAATAAAAGCATGTCTCACAACAGAAATCTCAAGAAGGTTTTACCTTCCTGTCTGTATTCTACGGTGTAGCTGGAGATGGAGGAGTTTCCAGAGGTGGCTGGAGGAAGCCAGTGGACAATCACAGAAGTGCTGCTGGACTCCTGAGCCACGGGCCGGGCAGGGGCTGCTGGGATACCTGCAGCACAAAACATGGAAATTAAAGCACGTGTGAAGATCAGATAAAGATGTCATCATTATCTCATCGTTTCCATTGACCTTGAACTTTAATAGATGCTGAAGATGAGGATGTGCCGAGCTCATTTACAGCGACACAGGTGTAGATGCCAGTGTCCTGTGGCACGAGATTGCAGATCTTTAAAACAATTTCACCTGATTCCCTAGAGAGAGAGAGAGAGAGAGAGAGAGAGAGAGAGAGAGAGAGAGAGAGAGAGAGGGAGAGGGAGAGAGAGAGAGAGAGGGAGAGGGAGAGGGAGAGAGAGAGAGAGAGAGACGGAGAGCGAGAGCGGGAGAGAGAGAGAGAGAGAGAGAGAGAGAGAGAGAGAGAGACGGAGAGCGAGAGCGGGAGAGAGAGAGAGAGAGAGAGAGAGAGAGGGAGAGCGAGTAAAGAGAGAGAGAGAGAGAGAGAGAGCGGGGGGGGAGAGAGAGAGAGAGAGAGGGAGAGCGAGTAAAGAGAGAGAGAGAGAGAGAGAGAGAGCGGGGGGGAGAGAGAGAGAGAGAGAGAGAGAGAGAGAGAGTGAGAGAGAGAGAGAGAGAGAGAGAGAGAGAGAGAGAGAGTAAAGAGAGACAGAGTAAAGAGAGAGGGAGGGGGAGAGAAAGACATAGTGGAGACAGAGAGAGAGAGTCAATATGTTTTTTCATCCAGTGTTAAATAAAGAGAAAGATATATACATTCCTTGATTTTTAGAATTACTTTTGCTAAATAGAATTGCAAAATTTCACTAAATATAACTACAATATATAATCAAGGTAAAATATTCACTTTCACTGCAACCATATACATTCAAATATTTCTCATTTGGCTCAAATAGGAATCTATGAAATGTTATTTTGATTAAATGTTGTTGATAAAATATTGAGATCCTCACATTCAGAAACTTTTAGAAATGCGACTATTTCAACGCTTTATTTTAAGTTTTAATTTTTTAAGGATATCGATCAAGATAAATTAATAATTAAGATACATTTAAAAATAATGATGGCAGGACCACATGTCATAGAGTTAAGAGGAGCAATTCCGACACTTTTCATTCCAGGACAAGTAAAATGTTTAGAGAAGGTAATATTTTTGATAAATAAATAAAACAGTTTGATATTGCAGCTTAAATGTGATCTATCTAATTATAACATTTCAAGGATTATGTCTTTATCAAACAATTTTATGGGTGATTTTCCACAACCCATCTCACACTGATGACCAACTGTATGAAAACCCCTGATCCAGACAATTCATCTAGGTAAAAAACACAGCTTCTTTATCCCTGTGAATCTGTCCTGTACCTGATATTGATGGTGAATCTGTTGTTGTTGACCAGAAGGCTTTGATCAGGACCTTTCAGGGTGATCGTGGGTTTGGGTCGAGCACAAACTTTACAGCACAGAACCACGGTTTCTCCCAGAGCACACGTCACGTCAGCGAGAGGAGTCAGAAACTCTGGTGCCACTTTATAACAGACGAGACATCACACACACCTCACTAACATTCCCTTTATACACATCAGAGTTACAGACACATCTCATCTCATTATAAACTTCATTCAGTTTGCCACGTCAACTTTGGTTCACACTTACCCTCTTGGATGAAATTTGGGTTCAACAACTGTAACAAAAAACAGAAGCATTATTGTCCCATCTTTAAACATTCATCACAATGTGAAAGAAAGGACAACATTGGCACGAGCCAGAAGAGGGCAATACCACATGAGATAAGTGCTGTACTGTTTCTATTCCTAAATATTGACATTTTCTCATGCATAACTCTATGATTTTATTTAAGAAAAGCATGCACTGTAGTTTGAAGTATACAAAACACAAGTGATTCCCATCCCAAAGAGTTCAATTTTAATACTTTAAATCCGTCACAAGTACTCTACTATTTAGTTTTACCGATCACAAGAAACTACAGTGGCCCGGTGTCTCTACCTCCATGCTAGTTTTAGGGTCCAGTTCATCCTCACACTCGGACTCGTCTGAACTTCTGGCCTCCTGTGTTTCAGGGTGAAAGAGACACGTTAATCTATGCACATAAGTTTACAACAGGACTCAGATAGTAATCCAGGGTCGTTTTACAACACTGCAAAAATCCAGAATAAAATAAAGTAATCTTTTGCCCACGAAAACAAAAACGGTGACATAGAGTAAACGCCCTCTTGTTGTTTATAAAAAAGCATGGCTTTCTTTATTCTGCAGAACACAAAAAGTATTTTGAAGAAAGTTGGAAACTAGGCAGAGGTGATACCCTTTCACTTGCATTGGTTTTGTGTCCGGACAACACAAGTGAAAGGGTGCCAGTGCTGTTCGCTTTCCGATATTCTTCCAAATATCTTCTTTTGTATTCTGCAAAAGAAAGAAAGTCATAAAGATAACACGAGTATAAGTTAATAATGACAGACAATTACATTTTGCGTAAACATTCTCTTTTAAATGGACATTCTAATATATATAAAGTCAATATCAACATGAACTAAAAATAAACAATGAAACATAACAAAATAAAATAATAAATAAAAAACAACGATACCACCTCAATGCTTTATTGGCATGTACAGTCATGCTTTGTAAACTGCTATAAACAAAACAAAAAGAAAAAAAAGAAGCAAAATCTTGCGAAAGGTTTGCTGACTATTAGTGTCATGCGGGCATTGAACAAACCCATGTGGAGTGAGTCACACATGTTTATTTCCACACAGGTGAGGGGGTGCAGTACCCACGCACACACACACACCCTCTTACTCACTTTCACAGCGACCTTGCTGCTGAGAATTTCCTTTGGCTTACGCAGTCCATTCTCAAGTTTAACATCACACTTGAGCGGTGCGCTTTCCTTCTCAGCACGCTTACGAGCTCGAAGCGTGTTCCACGAGAGAGACTTCCTGTTGTGTTAAAACATCAACATATGACTGTGCCATTCTAACAGCGAGGAGAAGCATAGGAAAGTTATTGAGGGGAAGGGATGTTCAGGGTTATTTCAGCAAGAAAAGAAAAAGATTTTCAACAGCATCAGCTGGTAAAGTCATTGCAGATGCCAATTGTGTTCATGTTTCTTTTTAATGGGAAATCTTATGACCAGAAAGATTTAGAAAAGTAATCTTTTTTGTTCTTACACCACAGTGGACACTTGGTTTGTGTGAGAGCAGTTATGATTTATTTTCATTAAAACACAGTTAAAGGAATAGTGCCATCTTATATCAACCTTCATGTCATTCCAAACCTGTATATGACTCGTTTTATGTTCATTTAAAATATGTCATTTGGGTTCTGCGGATTTATTTTGTGTGTTCGAACTATTCCTTTAACAAAACACTGTGTCACACAAACCTTTACCGGTGAGGACGGGTGAGGTTAGTACAAACACAAAATAAGTGTTCTACACACTACAAGACCAAAATAAAAATGAACTTAAATAAAATAAGGCACATCATACACTGCATATCAGTCTTAAGGGCTTTGTAAATATATATGTATCATATATATATATATATATATATATATATATATATATATATATAAAATAACTTAATACAAATAGTTTCAAGCTAAGAAATAAAACAGGATCCATTTGACTAAGTCATGCGCATGTCAACATTTTATTTTACATATTCAATATAATACATTTAAAATTATTAGTTACACTACAACATTGCAACTGTATTTCTATTGCACAAACCTGACGTTTGAATAATAAGGGTTCACTTAAATAGTGCAAAATGCTTTTTACAGGAATGTGCTAGAAACAGTAAACAAACCAACAATATTTACAGTAAACGCTGATCCTGTAAAAGAAACAAAACATAACAAAACAAAACAAAAAACGCTATACAAAAATACAATTAAAACAAATACACAACCTATTGACAACAGTATGTTTTTCCACCAGAACACGCGGGCCGATGATTCACAACTTTCTTTACTTTCTCTTTCTTTCTTTGTTTCTTCATGAAACAACAAAAAAGAATCCACAACAACAAAAATCAAAGAAAGAATAAAAACAGGGTGTTAGGAAACTGAAATAAGTGTCCAGACGTGTCCGTTTCCACACTGATGTAAGATCAGTCCTTTTAAATCTTTTGAACATTTAACAAAAAGCTTGAGAATAAATCAAAACGTCCTGTGCAAAAGGCTCCAAAACATCCGGGTTAGTTCCAACAGAATGGGGTGGGGGGTGTTCGAAAATGGGTGTGCAGGCTTTAAACAATCCAATCAGAGCTCCAGTTAGTGTTGATTGACACTTACTTGATGTTCGAGTCTGCAGTAGTGTCTATGAAGGCTTTGGAAAGCGGGCTCAGGACGTGTCCCGGTACCCAACCCTCCGCGGCTGGTGATTGGCTGTTGGCGGGTCGGTACACCAGGTACATGTTTTGCTGATTGGTGGCCAGTATCTGTACGGTCTCACCATGCGTGACACAGATCTCGTTCTCTTTCAGTGCATTATAGTCCTGAGTCACCAGCATTGAGGACGACGTCCCGTTACAGCCGCCCCGATCAAACTGCTGCCGAAAACACACAACACACACACATAAAATACAAAAGGTTTAGGATTTCATGGGCACTTTTAAAGCTTAATCTAAGCAGATGATCTGTTGTTCTCACCCTGAGGGAGTGGTATCTGTCCCGGTCCTGGCATGAACCGTTGGAGGTAGGTAGCTTTAGAGGAGTGGAGCTCCGTCCAGACAGAGAGGGTTTCTCCGCTCCGAGCGAGACGGTAGAGCTGGGTCTGCTGTTGGACTGTGTCGCACGCCCACTGCCGGACGACTTCCGCGTCAGGGACTGAGAGCCGCTCCGCTCCTTCTGATATTCGATCGGAGACTGAAGTGCTGGAGACCGATTTCACAAACAGATTATTGATTTGGATGATGAGAGTTGATAAGGTTGTTCAAAAGTCGCATTTTCTCACCTGACAAGAACCTGTTCTGTAGGTCCAGCAGGTCAGCAATATGCTGAACCCAGACTTGTTTAATGTCTGCGTTTGCCGCCTGCATTGTAAAGCGTTCGGATGACCCGCGACACGTCAGCACAAACTTGCACGGGTCATTTTCAACCTGTTCTTCAAGACCGAGGAGGCTCACCTGTGCACACAAACACAATTCATTACGTACTTCAAAATTCTTGAGCAAGCAGAATTGAAAAGCTGACTTCGGAGACCGGATTTGTTTTATTCCTCATGCCAACCACAACAAGGGGTCGGTCAATACATCACAACGACATGTTAAAGAACACACTGTTGATGTGTCGTTTGGCATTCCTGTGTTGTTTTTAAGGCTCACCTTGATGCTCTTTTTAAACTGATATCCCGGTGTGGACGAGCCTTTCCGTAAGAGCTCGCTGAAGATGACGATCTGCTCGAAGAGGAAAACCCTGCGTTCTTTACTGCGGGACAGAACGCCAGAGTCCTGCTCCGTCACAAAAAACGTCTCCTGCTGGAGGAGCTTCCCTTGACTCGTCAACTTCCCCTAAAGGAAAACGAGAAAACACACTCAGAAGCGTTTAAAGACCTAACTTAATTTAGTGTTATGTTTATTATTACTTTAGAATAAGCTATTATGGGGATACATAGGAATTTCACGATTATGCACCAATATGTTTTATAGATGACTGAGGGATTGATAGTGATTCTAAAATTCACCTATGGTGACCGCTATAAATCCGAAACTGCAGGTTTAAGTAATTCACACAAATTACTATTGTTTCAATTTCCAAGAGTAGCTCATCTACAAAGAAACAACTGAAAACCTAAACGTCCCTGTGCTGCCCATGTGTGAAACGTAAGACGGTTTTTGCCATTATTTCTGTCAGGCGTCTATTTACTCTCAGGCTTCAAATGTGGTGGCGATACATCGAGGAAACACACATTTTGTCTGTTTTACATGGACTGATGGTGAGTTGGAATTGTTGCCGCGGGTAACACAGGAGTATAAAGTAGCTTGTTGTAGACCCAACAAGATGTTCATTGACGTTTTAAAAAGCGATTTCTGTTAAAGAAAAGGTCTTCCTTTGGCTTCCTATGGTTGTGAAGTTGTCACTTGTTGTGACATTGCAGTTGTAGTCTATGGTTTAATAGCAATACTACTCACTAGTTAATTTAAAGAAATGAAATATTATTGAGTTTTATCGAACCCTTTTAGGTTACCCTAAGTAACACAACCTGATGAAAACGCATTTTGGAGGCATGAGACTCAATCTTTACACAACTGATCTGTCTTTGTTTAAACTATGAAAATAGCGACATAATGCATATTTTATTATGTGTTCAGTATATAGTCTATAAGTATGAATGAGACAAAAATATGAATATGTTTTCCCATGTTCATACCCAGTTTACTATATTGCCATGTCTGTTATAGATCATTTAACACTCTCTCACCACCAGACCACAGTACATGTCAGAAAAACCATTTAGAACGGAACCTTTAACAAGCAATATATGTGTTAATGCGTATAAACATGTTCGTTTTACATGCGTTTTGGCCCTGTTGGCTTTCCATAAAACCGAATCATTCAAGAGTTGAAACTGTAATGTCTTATCAGCTGTTGGATCTTTCTAACATCACAACTCTGTAGAACATAATGCTGACATGATAAAGGGAATAAGAATCCCATATCTTTTTTGCTTTATATTCTCAAATGACCAGACCAAAGGTCAGTCATGGTCTGGTGCTTCGAGAGTTTGACTTGTGAGCAGAAGGTTGCAGGTTCGAATCCCCTGTCAGCAGATAATGACTGAAGTCTCCTTGAGTAAGACACCTCTGTTTACTCTGCAGTGATAATTGGCAAATGCATATGTACGTCGTAAGTTTGTTTTATGTCTTTTGACATCCGCACTTATTGAACCCGTACGTTGTGTTTTTCTTACCAGGACTGGCATTATTTAACTTATGATTGCTTTGTTACCTCTTGTTCTAAATGCTTCTTTTGTAAACCTCATTTATACATTTCTTTGGATAAAAGCGTCAGCTAAATGACTAACTGTAAATGTAAATATGATGTTTTACTATGATAAACCACAGCTGCACTTGAATAGGGAAACACGATAGCTAATCACAATCTGAACGTGACATCATCAAAACAACTTCCAAAAAAGAGAGAATCAATCCAAGATAATAAATGTCCTGTTTTTTCTTAACCTTCTTCTTTAGGCTTACATTGGTAGGAAATAGAAAACAAAATGAAACAACTCTCTAGAATTAAAGTTCACGTGAATACCTCAAATCCCTGCAGTCGGCCCAAATTCATCATGTCATTGCACAGTTTGGGCACCTGGGACATCAGATCAACCGATTTCTGTAATACATAAAATAACGTTTCAGAAGTTATCAAACTTTCGCTCGTGAATACTGACACCACCATTCTTGGTAGAAAAAATCTGAAAGTACTTTAGATATACAATGACTTGTACTTGTACCTCTATATCCTGACAATCCAACCCGGCCTTTAGACTGAATTTCAAGAAGTCCTTAAAAATGAACAGAGAAATAAATTAGATACATTATGGAGATGTGTTAAATATACATGCTCTTGCTAATGTTACCTTCAGTAGTAATTGGTATTTAGTAATTCTTTGGATGGGTTTGATAAGATAATCACTGATGGTCAGTCTGGAATTGATGTCTTGCTGAATCGCCTGAGAGCAAAAAACGTCATCATCTTTATGATGAAAACTACACAAACACTTATTATTATTGTTGTTTCTTATTCCATGTGTGATCTTTACAGAAGGCTTACCTCAAAGTATGAATCATATTCTGCAACAATATATTCAGATTTGGGCTTGTTTTGGCAGTAAACCACATACATGTGTAGTCTTCTCTCCTGTACGGACGCAGAACGAACACATCATGACAGATCCCTTCACACATACCTGATACAGAATGGATGTTTAACACCCACTTACATGTTTCCTAAACAGCCCAGGCAGCTTCTCATGATCTTCAAGACACTTTTCCAGTTCTCCCACAAAGAAACTTCAGAAATCAAAAGCAATACATGGTTAATCCAGTTGTTTTCTAGGTAATCAACGCTTGATTGTTTTGCGAGAACATTCGAAACTCACTCCTTGTGCCAGTCATAGATTTGGTGAATGTTCCCAAAGACAATCTTGTCTTTTCCTTTCATGTCCTCGGGAACTCCTTTCTCTTCTATTCTCTTCATAAAGCCCTGCAGAAAAAGACATTATCAACATCAGCGCTTAAATTAAAAGCGAAACACAATGGCGATCCATGCTGCCGTCTACAGCGGAAATGAGAGATAATAAAAAATTCCCATAAATAGGCAGTAAACACTGAAACTCTGATGATGTCTCATGCAAACTAGTAATGACACGACAGATAACATCCAGGGATATAAAGAGATGGATGCAAATGGATCTTCAGAGCAGACTGAGAAAAACGCACGCATCACACAGTATGTTTAATGTAGAAGGATATAGCTGAAGTACAAAAATAGTTTCTTCTTTATTGATTCTAAATATATTGATATTGATTCTCTGATCTTACCTCGACCACAATGCCTAAGTCCTTCACATAGTCTTTCTCTGTCTGGATTAATTCATTCACAACAAACCTGAAACACAAAACCAGAATTAAAATTATAAAAATATCAAACTACATTCAAAGCATGAAATTCAGAATACACAGAAAGTTTGACAAGTCTCTTATACTTTGCCATTAGTATTTTGGGAACGAATTCCTAAAGGATATTATACATTTTTTCGGCAAATATTCCAGCTCTGATGGGTTGTCAAAGTCCATCCCTCAACAGATGTTTCTGTCTTCTGTAGCAACTCTAAATTAAGATTAAGTGACCGCACGAAATAAAATGTGCAATGACGTTTTAAAGTCATTGTTTGTTAGATTTGTTTCTTGAGATCAGATTTTAATTAAAAAAAATAAAGTGTGGTTGTGAAGGAGTGTGAAATGATGGGAATTTTAACTTTGGTTGAAATTGCAACTTTCTTTTGATACAAATTTGTTTTTTATATATCCAACACTGAGACCTCACATACTGTTCCTTTAAGAATTTTGCCAATTAACATTGCAAACAGAGTTGCCAGATGGGGTCTCGGGTTGATGAGCTCAATGAACTCAAATATTAAACCATGAATATTAAAACAAAATATGCCACTCCCACACCAAAAATTCTTATTCAATTTTAAAATTGTTCCCATTATTTACTAGGAACAATCTATAAATTGACTACCTGTTGTAGTCAACGTCCCTATCTCACAAAAATGAACTCTGGTTGTGATCAGGGACAGTTTTATTACTGGTATGATGTATAAGTGGTAAACTTTTTTATTTATCTGCCATGTCAAAAAGAACAGAAAAAGTTTCACACCTGGGAACAATTTGTGGACTGTTACTTCAAAATATTGAAACTAGTATCTATATACAAGTATCTATATACAATCTATATACATTAAAATTTTTTGTAGTTTTGTAAACGTCCTGAACAAATTAGGAATAAGTTTGTTTCTTACATGCGTCCCCGCAGTGCTTTGGCTTTCTGCTCCTGCTCAGGGTTTCTGGGTGGCGTTGGGCTCTGCTCCGCTTGGTTTACTGAGCTGAATCCTGGGTACGACCCCGGCTCCAACGTCTTAAGTGACAACAAAATCAAAATATTCTCATCAGAGACTGTTGCATGTTTTCAGAGATATTGCCAAGTTTCATCATATTTTTTAATGGCTTAAATCAAGTCCTTTAATATATCATACTTAAAGTAAAGGTCATGTTATGTAACGTTTCGTAAATGCTGTTTTTCGATCAACCTTCAAGATTAGAGCGAGGCTGACAAAGGTGTCTTATGACCACTGACAAATAGAAACCATAATCTTACAAGAACACACATCAGCATGTTTACATCCAACACAGAATCTAACAGGTCTGACTTGACTTTCAAAACAAGGTCATGTGTAAAGCCCGAGAGTTATATACAGACCCGCGATAAAGAAAAGCGATGTTTCAGCATGTGATGCCCCGGTGCACATGACACATAGTGATCTTTAACAGTGATCATACCAGAAAAACAGAAAACAGAGAGGACAGGCAGAAAAATCTTGCTTGAGTCAGGAGACAGAGAACAGGTCGTGCCAAACTTACCATCTTTGTTTTGACCAGTTTCTCTATGGCACTGACAAGCTCAGAGGCGCTGGGAACGTCAGCCGAGCTTTGCCGTGAAGCCAGAAGAGCGGACGACTGCATGACAGCAGGTTAGAAAGAGAGAGAGATTAGCAGAGGAGGAGAGAGAGAAACACAGGCAGATCAGAAGAGTGAGAGTCGTGGATCGCTTTAAAGCTTTGCTTTGAGGAGAAGCATGCGGGCATGAAGATGGGTAAAGAAGAAACATGTCAAGATAACAACACACCAAAAAAAAGCTAATTTTGCTTTGAACAGAATTAGGCCGTTTTAAGTGCCAAAGCAAGTTTGGCACAGTGATAAAATATGCAGAATGAAACTAAAGGCACCGTTTTTTTGTTTTTGGTGTGACAGCACATGTTATCATGACATCAGATAAAAATGCATTCTAAAAAGGCAGTTTAAGAGATTTATTGCAAGTTGCACTGCACGTCCCCATCATCGTGCAACCAAATACTAAATATGTGCACTGAAAAAGTTTTTCACGCATCACTTCATCCTATAATATACAACTTGTCATTGAATTCATGATTCAAAATAAATGATTATTTTTTATTAGATCAAGAAATAAAATATAGATGTGAAATATAAATATTCAGTGGGGTTATTATAACAGGATACATATTGGCCTATGAGCAATCATTTAAAGTTATAGTTTACCCAAAACTAAAAAATGTTTACATTTATCATTTACTATGTCTGTTGGTAAGTGGCCCTTATTTACTTGCTTTACTTTCTGTTCATGTACAGTTTTTAAAGTGAATGGATGTGACTGCTGTTCGATAGCAACTTTCTTCCAAATATGCTCTTGTGTTTTGCAAAAGAAAGAAGCAAAATTTAAAATGAGTGAATAAATGATGACGGAACTTTCATTTTGGGTGAACTATGATTTTTCGTGTGGTGCTGACATTAAGGAGGAAAGGTTATTACAAAGCCACTGCATGTGTATGCGTGTGTATGCGTGTGTGTGCGTGTGTGTGTGTGTGTGTGTGTGTGTGTGTGTGTGTGTGTGTGTGTGTGCGTGCGTGCGTGCGTGTGCGTGTGTGTAGGAGTCAGGTGGAGGTCATTATAAACACATGATGAGTGATAGTGTGTGTAATCTCTGCTGACCCCATGACATTACATCTCCTCCCCTAAAAACCCTGTCTGTGTACCTTCTCCTCCTGAGCAGAAGAGTTTTGGATGATCTCCATTGGAGGAGGTAGAGGGGTGTGTGACTCGTCCTCTGGTTCCTCCTCTCCTCCGCTGTGCATGCCTGATTTGGACAGTGTTCTGTCCTCTTTACGTACTCTCTGCAAACATAAAAAAGGTCATTAAGCAAAACTGCAGTGTTACAACCACATTCATTCCTCTCAGATTAAAACTAGAGATGGTACGATTGTCCGCACACAGATTGGTATCGGTTGATTATGTTAGTACTTGATCGGTACTAACTACTCATCTTACGAATGGATCTCCATTGATGATGTCAATGTGATAGAACGAATGTGATTATACTTTAAGGATTTGTTAAGTACTCTTATTAACAATAGTTTTAAAACATATAATACATAATTGCTGTAAAAAATATAGAAACATATAAAAATATAACAAAGGAAACCTCTACAGTATTAATACAAAGGTTAACGGTGATCAGAGAGCAGTAGTTTTCTAAACTCGATCGACATTCAAAAAAAAAAAACGGTACTCAGAATCGTTAACAAAATTCCTAAAGGGAGCATCCCTAAATAAATCTTAATTATTAAATATACATATAACTGCATCGCCACTATCCTTCCGAAATTCACATTTTGTTAAATTAGAAAATACGGTTATAAAATAAAAACCAAGTTGACTTATTATTTCCTAGATATTGAAAACAAACATTAAAGGGACTTATAAATGTAATTTATGATAAAAAATTCAAATAACAAAATATGGAGATACAAAGCTTTTAAAGGACAACAGCAATATGTAAAATCATATTTTTATATGATTGTTCTTTAGTTTTTTTTTCCTTTACAGTAAATCAAAGATAATGTATATGGCAGTGATTCTAGCCCTTGTTGTGGTCTACAACACTGCTTAACTGTATTAAAATCATTGTAACACATGGCTTGGTACTTTGTTTTTAATATGTTCCGAGATAAGGAATGTGCGATCACAGTCTAGAATACGGCAGTCATGGTTACTGTGGCTCATTGTGGTGGTGTTCACATAGTCCACTCCAGAAAAACAGAGGCTCTTTTGTAGCGCCACATTATATGGCAGAGAGCTTTAAAGAGTCAGGCAAATCATCACCCTCTGATCGACTGGGGCCACAGCAGCCCTTTAATAACGCATTAATCCAGCCCACAGAACAACAGGACCACTTTTCTCTTCTGGGACATGGCTGCGTTAAAAATTACAGATGGTGAATGAAGGAAGACTTATGAACCGCTCTGACGCTAGAGATGCGGGCCAAAGTCACTACTGCCATGTAGTCGGACTCAAAATATCATCGAAAGAAGGTTTCGCTTTATTGTTTTATGAAAATCTTACATACAGATTAGTATTAAATGGTTGAAATAGATCGAGTCACCTCATTCAGAGCATCATCCTGTAGTTCAGGTGGTCCCAGGTCAATGCTCTTGCGTCCTTCACGTTTCTGCTTTTGTTTGCTGGGGATCTTTTTAATGTTGCTGCCGTGACTGAGGCGCCGGACGGGGCTGGTCAGCCACTTCTTCAGCGTGTTCCCTGAGCGTTTGGGTCCTGCAGAGCTGCTGTGGAGGGAGTTCAGCGATGACTGCGACTGTAGCGTGACCACGGATTCAGTCTTTCCTTCGGGACCGCTAACTGTATAGTTTTCTGCAGAGAGAAAAATTAATTAATGAGAAAATCAGGTATTAATGGAATATTCTGGGTTAAATGCAATTTAAGCATAACTTTTGCAGCAATAAAAGATAACCAAATTGATAATAATGTTTTGAAGTTTCCCAAAAACTAGATAAGCAAATAAAAAATACAGATAAAAAACCCACAGAAGTCATTGTGATTTATTTTCAGTCCCATCACTTCTCTCCTCTCACAAAGCAACCTGTCAGACTGCAAATGCTTACATTAAATTATTCTTCTAGTACTGCGACCAATGAGAGCTTCCTCTAAATCTTCCATCCTTATTTTGCTCCACCTGTCAGCTGTCTTTGAAATTTTGCTGAAACTTTGGATTATCATATTGTTTTGTTCCCGGTCTTGTAACTGTGCATCATATGAAATCCACTGGTTCTTCCTTAAGGAAGAGCAATTGACAGGATATTGGAGAGAAGGGGTCTTAGTCCAAAAATTCAGGGTGTTCCGTAAGGTTCAGTGTGAGGCCCCCTCCTCTTGTCAATATGCAGTATTCCTGGAACTTATCATAAGGCATATCCACACATCATTGACCTATACAAATAATTTAAAAAAGACAATCCCACTGGAGTCTGAAATGACACTGCCATGCTGTTAAAAAAATCGATTTGTATACTTTTGTAACAAATAGAGCAGTTTTAACTGAATGCTGTGTTGATGTAACTTTAAAAAACTTTCTCACATTGCATATTAACCCACTGGAGTCATGGCTTTAAAGTTTAAAGTACCCCAGATATCCCTATATATACGTGTTTGTTAGTACCTCTATCAATCGGTGAAGTTAAAAATCCCAAAGTTCCCAATAAAGAAAGTTATCCTCTTAAACAGAAATCAGATGTCTTGGTCTACAGTTAACACCAGAAGAATAGGCATTCAGCTACTTCTGTGACGTGTCATTAGAGACGCGTTATGGAGGTATCTGGATTCAGATGATGTTGCGTCGTCACTGGCGGTGATGCAGCAAATAAAAGCGGAGTTAACCAATAACAGTAGACTAGACCATATGATCAAAGTACATTGGTCAGGAACTAAATGCGAGCTGACACTCGAAAAACAATTAATAATAGTTTTATTGCCAAACAATAGTCTCTTTAATGTAAGTGTAAGTTTGTTTAACAGAAGTACGTAGAATGTGAAATCAAAGATCTGGGAAGGCACTCATATATGAATTTGTCATATTTTGTTTCCTTTAAACATCGGTTCAACAACATCTACTTGAAAAACACAATGTTCAGTGTGCATATATCATTTTATGTGTTTTGAGGAAGGGCCGAAGGTTTAATAGCTGACTCATTAGAAAAAGTGACCTTGGTATAGTTGTTTACAGCACTTGAGACAGCGACAGGTGGGTGAGTAGAGCAGACCAAAAGCTGAGTGCAGGCCTTTAAACAAAATCTCTGATGTACGCCCATCTAAAGTACAGCTTAAAGGATCATGTTTGAGCACTTAATGGTGGAAAGAGTACTGAAAATTTTGTACTTAAATACAAGTACTGTTACATTGCTGTAGTCTATTACAAGTTAATTTACTAAGTTTACTAACTTAAAAATTATGCTTTTTAAACATTTCTCTAACTAGTAGTTACTTATTACTTTCTAGTCAATGCTGTTATATGGGCTATGAAATTTGTTAATAATCAAACTTGGAGATTTATGTAAATAAATGTATTGGTGATGCATATTAATGATACAATTCAGACAATGAACTATTTAATGTGTTTGAAACTGTTATACTGTATATGTCTGTCTGTTTGTCAGTCGGTCACGCTTTTTACCTATTTTGTTGTCCATTGTTCATAAAACGACATGTTCATTTCATTAAAAATGGTTTGAAGTTTAAAATAGAGGCACAATGAACAATCACTGCTGCTTCTTTTGATACATTTACGTCTTCTATAAAGAGAATCGATCAATCTGTGCGAGAAAATTGATGTTTATTCAAAATATTATTGATAACGTTGAACAGTAAGCAAAGTCCTTGCGCATGTTTCTATCATCTATCTTTTATTTCCCTCATTATATCGGCCCCTTAAAATCTACTCAGTACAATTAAAAGTACAAATACAAAAACACCTTCTTTACATCATCACGTCATACAAACCAAAAGTCGTAATCACAGGCGCTGTGTGCACCGGCGCAGGTCTGCGTTGAGTGTTGCAGTGGTTTCTGAAGAGCAAACCTGCGTAACACACAATGACTGACGACAGCGAGCGGTCTTGTGAGTATGTGGTTATGTGTGGAGTGAAGACAGGGTCTGATGAGAGCCATTTACAAACACACACACACACACACACACACACACACACACACACACACACACACACACACACACACACACACACACACACACACACACACACACACACACACACACACACACACACACACACGCACACACACGCACACACATCAGACGCATGCATACATGATTCTCCATCGTGACAGAGAGAGTTCTTTGTTCATACTGAGTGGCCTAATCCTATTTCCACAGAAAACAGCATCTGGATCGTATGACTGTAGAACAAACCAGAACTGCACTCAAACATATCTACTATAAGAAAGTACAATTGACTCCTGTTAACTGTGTGTCATGATGCGAGTGGTGCCAGGGCACGCACTGCCATACAGTTATTTGCCAACAATGAGTCTGCAAGTGCCATATATCACTCCCCAACCGAGGCCTGGGTTCTCCCAAGCCACCAAATCCAGGCTTTATCCAGATCAGACATTGCGGTCACCCGGATCCAGTAGGTAGGAAGACCAGATGGGGGATCGTAAACTGGAAAAGACCTCCACGGCCGTGAAAGACAGCGGAGATCAGGACGACTGTAAGATCCTCTCTAAAGATCTCGCCTTAGATGACCATCAGAACAAGATCACAGCGATTCGTCTCGACTTTGCAGCAGCCTGATATTGAAGTGTTGGATTCGTCTGGTCAGAGGAGAACTGGATCCCTAACTGAGCCTGGTTTCTCCCAAGCCACCAGATCCAGGCTGTGTCTAGATCAGAGAGACCTTGCGGTCGCCCAGATCAAGTACATATCCCGGCTCCCTAACTGAGCCGGGTTTCTCCCAAGAGTTTTGGTTCCTTGCCGCTGTCGCCACTGGCTGGCTGGGTTTGGGGTCAATTCATTTACAGCGAGATAGCTGAATTGATTGAAAATGAATGCACGGACACGATTTAAACTGTTTAGAGATGACATCACTGAACTGAAAATGAATGTACAGACACTATTTAATCCGAACAGAGATGACATCATCGAAGTCAATGATGAATTTCCTTTAAAATGTTGCATTATGGACACACTGTTTTACTAATCAGTGTTGTTCAGCTGCTTTGACACAATGGATTTTATTTAAACCACTATATTAATAAAGGTGACTTTGACTTGATATATCACTCCCCAACCGAGCCTGGGTTCTCCCAAGCCACCAAATCCATATATAAGATATATAAGGCCCCTTTATCAATGTACAGCAGGTTGTGTTTGCAAAAATGATGGAATGATGGAAAGCTGTATGATGTTGCATTTATCATGTTACCTTTTTTATTTAATGGTAACTTAATGGAGATAGCACACAAATTTTCCCAAAAGATCTTACTTCTTGTGTATGTAATAATACCACTACAGTATAGGTATACTAAGAAGTCTGTATTTCAAGTAACATATTGTTTTAAACTTGAAAAGAAAGTGACCTTAGATAGCGTATCTTTAAGTTAAAAAAATATTTTGTTTTGTTTTTTGACAGAAAATATAATACATTATATTTATAATGTATATGTATTGAGGTCTTGTGCGTAACTGTCAGAGATCAAGTAAAGGTGTCTTGTATTTCTGGATTTTTAAAAACAAGAAAAAAAGAAAAAGGAGATACTTTTACAATCTTTTTCGTTAAAACTTTAGTTTGGGACGCACACAACCAGACATCAAACCGCGGGACACCTGCAAAACAACACAAAAGCTTTCTTTAGGAATAACTTCTCTTTCATTTTCACTTTCAGACAGTTCTGCTTAAACATCAATAGCGGTGTCAAGGTGACTTTATGTGTGAAGTCAGTTTCTCTCAAGTTCACACAGGTGTCCGGCTGAGCGACATCAGGTGTACATCACAAAAGCTTATGGCATTCACATTTAGCAACCACAATGTTACAATCCTTATTTTTTAAATGCTTTTTTATGTTCTATAATGATGACACATTAAACACAATCTATATGAGTCAGAGTTTCGAGCCGCGTTGCGAAAGAGTGACACTCCAACCTCATTCTGAACATCCTCACACTTCTCATAAACAGACAACAGTGATATCCTGCAAAAATTCAAATCAATCCACTATAACATCCTCTCCATACAATGATGTCATAGTGAAGCATGTTCAAGTTAAAGACTTTATAATCTACAAAAAAAAACATTTTGTGGTTTTTCAGATCTGAACACATGTGTCAGTTTACGACTCAAACAAAGTAAATCGAAACAACTGCCAATGTACAAAAGTTTCAGGTACTCATTCATAAAACTAAGCCGAGCGTAGCTGCCAAACTACGTGCACATGACTTCCTGAAATCCAGGTATGAGTTTTACAGTTTTGTCTTTATTGAAGAAAAAAAGGAAGATGTGTTCTCTCTTATCTGCTGTTGAGTCTGTGTTTTAACATTCCACTGCTGGTTCAGAAGCACATACTCTCAGTCCGGACC